>KB455081.1:300982-313818 GCA_000341325.1 Panagrellus redivivus
TAATGAACTACTTCTGTAAATTGCTAGATGAACTGCTTCGTAAGTTACCTATTACAACGATCTTAATGACGACTGCATGTTTCATCTTTGTCTTTTTAGAACCGCTACAGCCTCCGCTAATGTCGTCCAGTTAATGATTTCTACAACTTCCGGATTTCGATAAAACCCAACTGAATAGCATCACAAAGTTCTGTCGATAGCGGAAAACTTGACACACATGACTACTTGTCTGCATTTGACTGACGTATGTAAGTTTTTATATATATTTTCCAACTCCCGTTAAAACCAATTTGATTTCAGAATTTCCGTACTGTTGCGCTCGTCTCTATTGCCTACCACAACAACTGAGAATTCGAAAGACTTCATCTTCAAATTCAATCCAATGATGCGAAACCCCAACAAGTACGAATTCTGCAACATTTCGTTCATTCTAATTTGTACCTTCATGTTTTGACGCAATTTACTTTGTTTTGTTGTGTATGGTGGTTGTATTATTATAAATATGATTTCCGATATGATATTTATGTTTACCAAAGTGAAAAATCAAAAATCGATAAGGGCAAGCTAAAGCGGACGTCAACCAGGATGCTTATACACCCGGCGTATGTGCGCGTTTTCATACGCCGGTGTATAAATGTGCAAACACTTTAGTATTCCACAGAAAACAAAAGTGATTTGCATGATATACACCATAGTTTGCAATGTCACACCGCATAGTTTTGGATGAAAACTGAAACTGTGTTGTTTAACCCTGTATACACCTGCTGTATTTTCTGAGCATACTCCCGTTCTGTGTGAACGTTAAAACAAATAATATTTTTAACTCTAATATCCAAAACTGTTAATGTTCGTCGTAGAACTTAGATCGACCAAAACCCCAATCTCCCCTCTGGCACGATTCTCACACGTTTTTACGTCTTTACAACCCCACCCTCCACCCCAGGACAATACATACAACAGTTCAATGCGAATTCGGGACTCGTAATCTTATGGGTCAACACCCGCTTGCTACCAACCCTATTGCAATCCCCACCCCGTTAAACCCGACCAAAAATTCGAGACCACGATTTTCACCCTCTATCCGAAATGGTTGGTCCTTGTTCAGAAATGTATGCATTTACACGAGACCCGACCAACATTGAAAGTAGTATGAAACTATCCCATCATCGACTTGCATTATAAACAACAACTCAACAAAAAACAACAAAAAAACGCCTGACAGCCGCCGGCCCCGGCTTTTGACAGTCTAAAAACATTTTTTGTTGCTTCTCAAACAAAAACACAACAGATGAACTGAAAAGATAGAATGGAAATACACCGACATTCTTGGGGAATGCATGCAATGCATTTTTTGAATTGAAAGTGCATTGCAAATGGAAGTTATTATGGTAATCCCGTTGGCCGTTGGCAGGGAAGGGGAGGTGGGGACATTGAAAACGGCTGTTTTACATCGTTATGATGGAAAAAGCTGGACGACGGGGTATCACATTCAGAAAAAAGCATTGATATTGTTTGCCGTCGAGATTATGGATGAAAAAGGCGGCTTCTTAGGGGTGGGTTGCATGGCTAGAGGGAGGGAAAACAAGTTCATTATGTGCATAATGGACAGGCGGGATGAAATGAGTAAGCTTTTTATGGAAATTGAGGGCTATTCCATGATTATGGTCATTTCTAAACTGCGTACTTGGTTTTATGAACTGATAGAGAAGCATACAAAACTTCTCTCTAATCTACTCCGTAACATCATAAATATTATCTCAAATTACAAAAAATTGATTTTATTGTCGATTGTGAAGACCACGACCGGAAGTGAAGCTAAACATTCGCGCACTACCCACGCCCGATCATTGTCGACTTCCCAGTCTATATTTTGGCTTTCTATGGCAAAACCAACAATATCGGCGAACATGAAAACCACAACCCGCTCATAGAACTATGTTGTATCAAGAATCTGGCGGCAACGGCCCCGTGTTCGCGATGGAAAACAGCGACCCTCAATCAGCCGAGGACACTTTGATCAACATAGCCACTCGCGCTGATCGGTAGTTTTTGACGCTTGTTGTCCCATTTCCGATAACACACAAGCGGACATTTTATGGGTTTACTGATAAGGTGTACACGGGTGCCTTGCTTGATAAGAAGGGCTGTAATTGGCCATGGGTACATGATAGATGGGGGCGACATGCCAATTTTGGAAAGGATAAACTGACGAGCATGGTATGTTCCGCCGGAAGTCGGATATTGGATGCCAATAGCCTCGTTGATGATGTCTATTGGCATTCAAATCCCGGAAAGGAAGTACTCTTTCCTCCCATGACTGAAAGTCTATTGACTTTATTCGATAAATACGGCCCCGAAAGCATGCTTGGACAAAGTGAGTAAACAGACAGATCTATGACAAAATGGCATTATCCATTAAAAACACAACTGAAAACTCATGCAAGATATAAGCTAAACTGTATATAGCATTTTTCAAAAACCTCAAAGTTACCCCCAAAATTCACAATCAAATTAGCCATGTCCACTCTTTTTTTCATAGCCACTGGACACGCATCCGGTGCGGGGGCGGCAAAGCGAAGCCATTCATGATTAGTACAACGACGAAACAGCTCGAGGCTGTCCAGTGTCCACTCGCTTTCGGCAAATGTGCAAAAGTTTGCTGTCTGCGCTTCCGGAGCCCTGGAGACGTCCGCGCATTTTGCAAATCTGTCAAAAATGGCGCCGTCGAGGGGAGCCGCCAACAGCACAACAATAATCGGCTTTTACGATGTCCATCCAGGGGACAAAAAAGAGATATGACAATGACAAGGGGGACATATTTGGGATTGAATAAAGGCTAAATATGGCTTATCTAACTAAAAATCTGATGTAAAACTGTACGTCATGTTAGTGGATCCATAATTCTTTAATAGCAAATAAACGTAATGCATTCGATAATTGGTACAAATTCAAATATCAGAGAATACGTTTATATACATTTTTATAAAAACTGGGGTCGGAACGTGAACCTAAATTATGTTTACAACTCGACGACCATCAAGTATTGTCTAAACAACCGCGTCGCGTAAAACACATTTCTTTAAAAAAGTTGCTTTTCCCTTTTTAGCCAAAAAAGGCCCTCGAGGGACGTGATTTTTCTCCAAGTTCGACCCAGACTGGACTGTCGGATGTCAATGGCCGAAGTCCCTTTGTTTTCTTTAAGTTCTAAAAGCCCGAGGCGGCTAACAACAACTGGAAAACAATAAATTTTGAGGACTCGTGGAAGCGACGGGAAGTGCATGTCCAGTGTCCATTTCGATGGAATGTCGGAAGTCCCTCGTGCTTATGGTCATGTCTGTGGCAACTTTTTGACATTGGATAACTATGGAAATGCAAAAAAACAGAAGAAAGAACAAAAGAAAATATTAGAAACTGTATTTCTAGGGCCGTCATAAGGATGGTGATTCCGTGGAAATAGAGATAAGCGTGATTTATGAGCTTTGCAGACAGCCGAGTGCCCCAATCGGCCGACGGCCCTTTTGTGGTCGATTTGCGCGGATGTTATCAACGCCAATCAGCGCCGAAAGTGTACTTTTGTACGGTCCTTTGCCAGCGCGGGATTATCTAGATCAGCAATAATGGATGGCAAATTGACAGACGACGAAAAGACGTCGGTATCGACTATCGCATTTTCAACCTTTTTTGTACAACGAACCAACTTTTTAATGATAATATAAACTGTAGGAGTCACCCTTGTAAAACAACATTCATTATTAAGTACGAAAACTTATTCCAAAATTCCACAAACTTTGTTGACATCCAACCCCTCAACAAATTATGCAAATTTGCACTTTTATAGCGTCGTGTTTCCAAAAATTAAGACAATCACATCGAAACGGCAGGGCAGATGCCTCCGGAAATGCGGCCATGTCACAAAAACAATGCGAGTTGCATGTCAACGAGGGTCGACTAATTCAATTTCAACGTCTGCTGACCCGACTCGAGACCGACAAATGACCTCTGTTTTGGACTGATTCAAAGTTATTTTTACTTTTAAACTGGAATACAGTGATTGATGGACTTTGCCGCAAGACCCGATGAAATGTTAGTCATTTGGCATCAAAACGTATGCGCCTTTCTTTATCCAATATGCCGACTGACAAATGGCCTCAGTGGTCATCGCTCATCGAAGCTGTCATCATTGCAGTTTGTTGTGTAAATCCCAATAACTGATTGCAATCCAATAAAGTTGTTGATCAATTGTTTCACAAGTGACACTTGTTAACATAGCTTAATCACTGTGTTACGGTAATGGTCTCTTGAAAACATCAAAATATTGTCAACTGTGCTTTCTTGATAACCTCAGCTGCATCCCAGAAAAAATCCGTTTCCTAACAAAGATTCGTCATCAACTGACTGATAGGATTAGGTGTTGAAATCGTTCATTTTTCCAAAACGAACGCTTATCACTTTATTTTTTCCGTCTTTTTTGCCGGTTTTCCGTCTCAGCTGTTCTCGAAGGACCGTAGAAGCATTAGGGTCGTATTTGTGTTTGACTTATCATGAATGCTTTCCTATGTATAAATACAGCCAGCCTGCAGTGATATTTGGGCAGTTATGGGGGCAATAAATGCGTCGAGCCATTTTCTTAGATTTACTTTTCATCTATGCATTATCGTGTCGCGTTGTGTTGGTCTTTATTATAATAAAAGTTGTGAAGTTGTAGATTTATTATCAAAATCAAGTTCTGATCAAACATCGACAATGGCTGATTCACACAACCGTCCTCCCGGCCGACGCCATCAAAATCAAGGCAATCAAGGATTGCCGAATCGTGGAAGATTCACAAATCAAGGTTATGGTGCGGGCTTCGAAAACAGTAATCGACCTCCGAGGGGTCAAACGCAACAGAATCGCGGTTACGGTGGTGGTTTTGGCAACGCTTTGTCAATGACTTCCCCGGCTTTTGGCGAAGGAATGATTTTTCCGTTGGAAATCAAACCCGGTTCGAAGGCCTATCGGAAACATGTCGACATAGTATTCAACTTCACGAAGGATGGCAGATACATCTGTGTCAACATAACGGATAAACGGTAAGTAACACTTTTAAAATTCTAAATAACGAAAAAAATACTCGTTACAGACATGGCACCCGAAAGCGACTCCTGTGTTATCAAATCATGGCTACGGTATCAACAATGGTGGAAGCCTTCAAAGGTGTAGAATACGTCTACGACAACATGCACAACATGTACACGTCAAAGAAGATTGATGATTTTACCTACACTATCAAGGACAATGATATCCCCGCAGAAATGCTGAAATGCCTGGGCCCTCATGAAGGCGAACTCGTTATGACTGTTCGAGAAGCGGATAGCGTGCAAGTCGTCGATCTCTGTGATCTGAGCCAATACAAGACTGATACCGTCCTGCTTCGTGAAGATCGCGCACTTCGTAATGCGTTGGAGATGATCGTCACTGAATCTGCTTTGGCGACTGGCCATTTTCTAGTGGCCCGTGGCAATGATCTTTTCCGCGTTGAAGAAGAGCCGATTGACCGTGGCCTCTGCACCCGGCTTGGAACAAAGAAAGGAATCAGAATCATCAAGAAGGATGGAGAGTATCTGCCTGCACTGGTTGTGGATACTGTACACAGCCCTTTTTATGCCACCGAAGCTAAGACCAACTTTCTGGATTTTGTGTTGAGTTTCATTGGAAACCCCCGAACGGCCAACTGGGAAGAAGCTAAGACCTTCTTGAACGGGATTAAGGTGTACCCAGAATACGGACAGCATCGCGTGCTGCAATTTGACGACTTCACAGTTGAAACTGTAGCTAACCTGATAGTGACACGTGATGACGGGGCAACCATGCCGATGAAGGAGTATTTCCAAGCATTCACCAACACCACTCTTAAACGCCTTAATCTGCCCGCCATGATCGCCAAAAACAATGCAGGAATCTACCCCATGGAAGTCCTGTGCGTCGTGCCATCACAACTCGTCGATCTTGATGTCTGCCCTAACAACATGCGTGACAAAGTCCATCGCCGCAATGCCGTTGCTCCGAGAATCCGTCACGATGAAATAATGCAAGAATTAAAAGCCATGGACATCAATGGCGCCATCGGCCGCGCTTTCGGCATCGATCCAAATGCTCCCATCGAAAATGTCAGCCATCTGACATTCGAGCAACCACCGAAGCCGAAGATCCAACTCGGCAGTGGCCGAATCATAACGCCGTTTGAAGACGGCAAATTTAAACTGAGCGGCCCTTATTTAAACCCGGCCGTAATCGATAATATGGCAGTTTTGGTCACAGATGGTCTGCAGAGTCTTGCGAAGGAGTTTCTGAAGCGGTTTATCGAGAATGGTCAATTTAGTGGAATGCGGTTTCCGGCCTTCAACTCGATCTATTGGCAAACTATTTGCGATGGAAGTAGCTTTGAAAACTGGGATAAAACTTTTGAGTATTTCAAAAATCACAATATTTCGTTTGTTCTCATGATCGGCAACAACCGCGACCCGAATTCGCACAATTTCTTGAAGCTCTGTGAGAGTCGGCACAAGATTCTGACCCAGCTTGTTATGAGCGAAACGGCGGACAGGATAGTGTCACGGGGACAGCATGTAACGTTATCCAACATTCTGCACAAGACAAACATCAAGAATGGTGGATTGAACTACAAGCCGCTTTTCGACAAAGTTGGGTAAGTGAAAACTGTACTTCTCCAGTCATAAGTTAACTTTGGTTCTTTCAGTGAACGTCTGGACATCAACATTGGCAAAGTTCTCATCTTCGCCTATGATGTTTCCCATCCAGGTGAATTGGATTCAGCACTTCCTCAAAACCGGAAAGAAGTGAAAACCGTTGGCGAGTTCCCATCGGTCGTCGGCCTTGTGGCCAATGTGCTCCCAGAACCATCGGCTTTCGCTGACAGCTTCTTCTATCAGCAATCCCGGAAAGAGGAAGTCGTATCTTCCGTTTTTGGTGACCATGTTAAGAAGATGCTGATGCTACTTGTCAAAAGTGGCCGCAGTTTGCCGTCGACAGTAGCCATCCTCCGTGACGGCGTCTCAGAAGGCCAGTTCAGCATGGTCGTTCACAAGGAACTGCCTCTGATCAAGCAAGCTTGCGCCGAGGTCAAGCCAACATGGAAGCCAAAGTTCCTGGTGGCCATTGTCACGAAGCGTCACCACAAACGCTTTGTCAATGAAGACTTGACTAATGCATCAGTTGGATCATTTGTCACTGACAAAGTGGTCCGACCTGATTGCGTTGAATTTTTTATGGCTTGCCACAAGACGATCAAAGGCACGACCAAATTCGTTCAGGTAGCGTTGTTTTTAAACATAAACTGGCGTTCACACTGCTGCCATTAGCTTCACTTTATTGTAAACTGAATTACTCATTTTCAAATTTAGGTCTCGATCATCCACAACGAGCCAAAAGCCACGATGGAAGAGCTGAAGCAGTTCCTGCACGCGCTGTCCTACGGTCACCAGATTGTCACCTCGCCCGCCAGCCTTCCAACCCCAGTCTACCAGGCTGATGACGTCGCTACTCGCGGTCGTGAAGTTCTTTACACCCTCCGCCGTGAACGACCCAATGAAATCCCGATGACTGAAGATGGAGCTGTCGACTTTGAAGCTTTGAGTAGTTTTTTGGGTTACTTTGACTCGCCGTTGGCCGCCAAGCGTTGCAGTGCCTAATTATCTTATCATTAAACTCGTATACTATTTTGAAACTACATATATTTGTCAACAAAAATAATCTTAAAATCAAAAAAAAAACTGAAAAGTTACAAAAATCTAAAAAAAACACTTGTATTTTGTATCGTTTGTATGTAATTTGCCCCTGTAAATAAATCCCCTCTCCCAAAACGATGTTTGAATTTGATTCATTAGAACATTCATGAAATTTACAATGTTTATAAGTTATGCATTTAAAAAAACTGATAATTTTACAAAAAAAGTCGAAAAACGTCAAATAATTAGCCGTTTTTGCCAAATGTACATCCACCGGTTTTTCGTTCTACTAGCTTAAGCTTATCCTTTTCCACAAACACACACAGATTTGAACGGTTCAAACACTTCATCTCATAAGACCGAACTGCTACAGTGCAAGAAATGTTGCGCTTGGGCATCGAACAAATTGTTGGTGTCGGACAGTATTTGCCAGAACTGCCTTCTTTTCGAAGTTTCTTATCAGCACTGAAGCCGGTATAACATTTATAGATGGCAGAAGCGTATGGAAATGGCGGTGTCGGCAAGGATTTCATTGTGGCTGCTGCGAGGGTGTAGTTTAAAACTGGGTTTCGTATGATAAGGTAAAGATCGGCAAAGTTTGAGAGGTTTTTGCCTTGGGGGATCTGGAACATTTTAAACTGGGGTCAGAAAAAATTCAGTTGAATAAATTACCTGTTCATGTTTAGCTCCATAAAAGTAATGCACATGTAAACAAAGCCCTTCTCCATGAGGGATTCTGATTGGAGGGGTTTTTGTGATCCCGGGCCAATGAATCCACGGTGTTTCAGCGTATTTTGGGTTGTAGACAGTCTTCGGTGCGATTTCATTCGAATTATTGACCTGTCTGATGGATTCGATTGTCGATTTGTAGTCAAAAGTGTGAATCCTATCTGAGACAATAGCATGTCCATTAGTCCTCGCATAAATAAACCCCGAAGCCGTCGGATGCAACTTTTTCCAATATGTAAACTCTTCCATCAAACTTTGCCCATGCGTCGGCACAAAAACATCATCAACGTCTCCGATGACGATGAATTCTGCGCTTTCACGATAGCGGAAAAAGCAGTCCTGATGGGCCATAATTTGTTGTCTGAATTCACTGTTTTCGACCGGATCATATCCAAGTTTTTGTTTTACACGTTCGCCAAAGTCGGTTATGTCAATTCCACGTATTTCGAGCAGCCCTTTTTTAATTAACGGTTCCAAAAGTCGAAGTAAATCACCGGCAGCACTTTGAACATAGTGGACTTGAAGGTCGACGCCCCACACCGCGTTCAGTTCATGGGCGACGGTAATGACGTGCCAGCGTTCCTCGAAGAACATCGGGGCATAGCAGGCCACGATTCCACGGGGCTTTCGGTCGGGGATTTCAAACTGAACCGATATGGACGATGTCGAAGGCGGTTTACGGATTGATACAGCATTTGTGCCAGGAAGAACATTACATCGAGCAATGAAAACTATCCATGGGCAAAATTTATCGATATTTGAGACTGGGCCAATTTCACACTTGGATAATTGTGTAGTAATATTGTTGTTTGATTCTATTTTGAACAACTTTTTGGCGTTCGTTTCGACATCGGCAAAAAATAGAATCGCTAAAGTGTTGTTGGGGTAGCTAAAAACATAAAAATGGTATTGGTGATTCAATGTAAAAAGTTCTTACAAGCTCGAAGTTTCATAATGAAAAGCAGTATGAATCACAATATAAGTTTCATTTAAAACTGATTGTTGATAAGGAATTAAAATAACCCCAATGGATAAACAAACAATCAATAAAAATGCAAATTTAGGATTTCCAACTATCCTGACCATTTTCAATCCAGCTATCAAAGTACAAAGAAGAAAAATACCTCCCAGACATAATTGACGCTTTGACACGAATCAACAAGGTCATCGAGAAAAAAGTCTAATTGCTCAACTTAAACTTTTTCAACTCACTGTACCTAATTGATAACATCTAATGAGTAGTAGGTACTAATGGGCGCAAAAAATTAATTCTAGCTGGGTGGCATTGGGAAGAAATTTCACTAAACTGAGTACGTTTTGTATGGAAAAACAAGAATTTGTTAAATTTTTAACTTTGCTCGAAAAATGCTAATTAAAAAATGAAAAAATAAACTGTTGAACCCGATCGCTTAGTTGAAAGGTTGACTAATGCAAATTTGAAAATGTAAAACATCAAGTTTCCTATGGATCTCTCTATCTTAAAATCAACCGATGGCAATGCATCCATGGCTATCAATATTCATCCTCGCAACATGTTGTTTCGCTATCTCATACGCCACAGACCCCGACTACTTTGCTGATGAAGGTGAAGCCCACTTGAACCCCAGCCCCGTTTTCACCTCTGGCTTTCTTGAAAGAATATTCCCCGATTGCAAGCTAGACGTTGAACAGATGCCACTATTGAAGGGTCTCCGAGAAACCCACGGATTATGTCTCTTTATTTTGGTTTTGTCAAAGATGCCTTACATAGGCGAAGACGGATTCTACACACCAACACCGGCTGATCAACACTTTCCGCTCTTTTGGAAATATCATGGCGACCGGTGTATCAATTATGAGGAGCATTCACAGGCTACATTTTACAATTTCGGGTAATTTCGTTGAAGGAGCTCAAATTTTAAAGTTTGACCGCTTTCAGAGACAATTTTCCCAGCGATATTCTGTTTACCTGCGTTAAACCTACGCATGACAGTGGCGTAGATAGGTATAGTCTTGTTACCCACATGCTTGCAGACTACATTGTTGCTTCGGATTCGCGTCCGTACAGTAATAAAGTTGGTTTTGGTTTTTAAACGTGTCTTATTTATGTTTTTTGTTTAGCATTTGCAAGAAAGCGAAACGCACTGTATTGATGGTAATAGCGATAATCGTTTGCTGATTACTGGCTCACGGACGTGTATGATTGCGGTTTTGATGGATTCTGTTGTTCTGGGACATACTGTGTTCAATCCATTTCAAATTGAAGAAGGCAGTAGTACTGTAAGTTGGTGTTTTATTACAAAACTGTTTATCAGACAAGCGTTACAGAAACTTGCCGATTATGGTAGCTCGTTTCTCGAAATCCAAGCGAACTATAAAGGCTGCGCACCTCAATGGGCCCGTCTCAATTTTGTCAGTAATTACGAGGATGACTTCATCCCAGACGGCCACTGTAACGGTGCTATGGGAAAAACGAAATTCGATATACTGTGCTGTTGTTACAAAAAGCGTAGAGAATGCGCTTTCATGCCACCGCATACAGATAAGCCTATAACGCAACTAACGAGGAAAGTCTTGAGTCCCCTAACGGGGGAAGACTTGAGTCCCAAGCGGAATGAAAGGTCTGTACTCCCCGCAAAGACACAAATGATTACCTGTGCCATTGGAAGATTCGATGAAAAGACCAATTCCATGCGCCGTCAAGGGCCTGTGAAGGAGTTTCTGTCAAATGATACGGCATATTGTGCGCTTACATTTGAGTATCGGCTTCGAGATGATCTGCTGACTTATGAGTGAGTCTTTTTTAAACTTCATTGTCGACATGAGCTGCTTTTCAGTTTGACATATGTCATGGACAGAGGTACCGATAAACTCTGCGTTGGAAAAAGCCTAAACAAGCCGTTTGTCACCGCTGGCGGCGCCCTCTCACCCGAATACAACATCCGTGATACTGTCAGCATTTCTGTGTGCTGTAATTACACGTTGTGTAACAATATTGCTGGCGGATTTAAAACTGATGGGTTAGTTGACATGCCGACGATTTGGTCGCCTAAAATTGGTCGGGAGATGTGAGTTTGTCCAAATTTTGATATAAACTGAGAAATCAATTTTTTAGCCGTTTTCATTGCGGCTATCCCCATTGGGACGTGCTTCGCTACCTGTCCAAGGATAAAGCCGTCGTTTGTCCTTTCATGATTTCCGCCGACAAAAACGAATATTTCGCTGGTGGCCTAGACTACGCTTCCTTCAA
Organism: Panagrellus redivivus; assembly: GCA_000341325.1. Lineage (NCBI taxonomy): Eukaryota > Metazoa > Nematoda > Chromadorea > Rhabditida > Panagrolaimidae > Panagrellus > Panagrellus redivivus. The sequence goes on from KB455081.1 coordinate 312,668, forward strand.
TGTATCCGAAGTATATTTAAGAAGGAATTTCAAGTTAGGGTGGTGCGCATATTTTCCGCATTCACCAACATTATTATATGGATGCATAATCAACCAAGCCCTCGCGTTGACATACAAACCGAAGGAAGAGTGGCTGCAACAAAACTACAATCACGTTCAACGAATTTTGCGTCAAATTAAACATGTGAATGATCCGATGCCGGAATGCCGATCGACTAACGGCAACATGGTTCCTTTGATTGATTTTGTGAGGGGAAATTATACTGAGGTGCGTTTGATTTTGACAAAACTGCGTTTTTCGCGCGACGAATTTACATGTTGCTTGCAGAATAACGGCATGTTGTGCGCAGCAAAGGTGCATGTTGCGCGCAGCAAAGGCACGTGTTGCTCTCATTTTTGCACTTTTTTTTGTAAAAGTTTTATCAAACCAATTCCAGCCGAGAATAGCAGTAAGCTTGTGCTTCGTTTACATAGTTTACGACGACTTTGGTGGCACCATGATCAAAGCAGGTCCGTGCAATTTTAATATATACTGCTGCTATGATAAACCCAACGTCAATTCGTACCGAATCGAACCATGTGCCAATGGATTCTGTGCACAGTCGGAGTACGAAGCCGTATGCCATCCCTATGATGCGGAAAATGTACCCAACCTCGGGGAAATGATAGAAATGCTGAAATTCGGGGAAAACACGACGGATATTATTGTGGCGCAGAGTGATTCCACGCAGTTCTCGAAAAGTGTGAGTGGTTTGGTGGCTTTTAACCATTTAAACTGTAGTGTTTTTTCTCATCAGATTTATTTAGAAAAAACTTCGCGTCCCATACTACTGCATGTTCGGTGTGTTGTCTCTTTGCAAGAATAAGGAATGGCACGCGATCCATGATGCCCGAACATGTTTGACCGTACCTGTCGACACGTATGATGCTCAAAACAGGAACGGCATTCGGAAGACGACTGTTGCGCATCCACGGCACGATAGCAAGGAAATACATACTTATTACTTGACGTGTGCGCTGGATAGGGAGGGAAAGATTACGAAGACGTTATCGGCCGATTTCAAGTTTGATGAGCTTTCTGCGGCGCCGACTAAAACGCATTTTCTGGGAAAACCGAAAGGGTCACTGAACTTCAAAATTTCAAAGTCGTT
>KB455081.1:324798-347413 GCA_000341325.1 Panagrellus redivivus
AAGCCTTGAGTTTTTAAACTGTTACATGAATTTATATTTATAATTCAATAAATACTAATTTAAATCAACACTTGGGGGTCTATTATCACTAGTGTTAACTTGATAAATCGAAGATGACCGCTGGCGTGAAGAATTGGCCGGAACAGCGTTGACTGTGCTTTTGCCGTCGCTGGAGATAGCTGGCCGACTCCGTAACACCAAAGCCTTTGTAATTTGCCGATATCGATGAACACAACCGATGGTAATTAGTGGATTGATGATGCTGTTTAGTGGAAATGGAAAGAACAGAAACATGTATAGACCACCTGGGTAATGTTCCATGAAGTAGGCACATCCGACGATGATGAAGATCAGAATGCCGACGACAGATGGCAGAATTGTCTTAAAGTTGGATTTAGATTTTACTTTAACTGTTAGTATGCTTCAATACTCACTTGATAGAATATCTTTTTACTAAATTCAGCATGGATAATCCTCGTTTTCTGGGACATGATACCCTTTGATGCTTCTAGGAATCTGTAGACCTTTAAAGACGTCCATGTCAGCACGACAAAGGCAAAATTTACTTGGAAAACAATGACAAAACAGTAGAGGCCAACGACAAAAGAGTTCTAAAACTGATGCTTTTCGAATTTTAGATTTGATACTTCACTTCACTTACAATGTTCAAATAACAAAAATTCTCCTTCACATCAGGTTCATCAGACCAAACTGTCAAATTCATCAGCATTTGAAGTTTTTCCGGGCTCTCCGAAAGAGGTCGATATTCTCGATAATAGAAAATACCCACAGTGCCACTGATTAGGACTACTATGCATTGGATTGCGATTGTCGCGTAGACTGAGATTACTTTTTTACTGAAATTTTAAACTGTCATGCAGATACTGGTCACTTAATTGCAAAAACAAACCGACAAACAACAAAATACCGATACAATGATTGTAAAGGTGCAGACCAATAAAACAGATTAGCAATAACACCTGCGAAGGCGACGCCACTGCATTTAAGATTCATGTTGCTTCCGAACCAAAAACGACCACCGCGGGCAAAGACGACGCCGTGGACAGATTCCATTTGCTAAAAAAACTGCTATTCCTGGCTTAAATGAAAATGAATGTTACCAATTGTAAAAACGTAAATCCAATTGACGTCAAAATATCCGTAGCGACTGCAGTCAACAAAATTTTTGCAAATGGCCGCATTGCTATACTTGTATGGCGGCGAATTAGCCAAATGAGATAACAATTGATAACTGTGCTCACGGGAAAACATATGTAATGTAGAATTTCAAATGATATAGTGAGCCAGCGCATGTTGAAGATTGGAGTAAACTGCAAGTTGTCAGGTATAAAGGTCATACAGTCGGTCATGTTGATTAAATTAACAAAATTAATTTCACGAATTTTAAAAACATCTGTCACTACAGCCTACAAATTAAAATATTTTTATATAAACTTCTGTTGTGGAAAATTAGGTTTCTTAACAAAACCAACTCTAGCCAACAGTGAATCTTCAAATAATTCAGCGTCCAAAGAGCTATTAAAAAGCGTTCTCATATTCATAATGATGTATGCTTGTTTACAAAATCCGTGTGAATGTGCAACGTGCTCAACCCCCGCGCATATTCGCTTACATAAAAAGCTTCCGGCAAGATTCTACAATTTGGTGGTGATGTAAACAGCGTAATCTTGGCACTTGTAATGAACATATTTGGACTTAATACTAAACTGCGAAACTAATCAACATCACAAAAGTCATAATTTAGTATCGCCATCGACGACTTTAAAGTAAAAAATAGCGATACATTTCTTATAAAGGAAAAAAACTGAGGCGTTCACCCACTGATCTAATCATATTTTGTAAACTGATGGCTATGCTAAATACGTTAAACAAAAAATACCTAAAACAAAATTGATTTCAATATAAAAAAAGGCTGGATGACTCGAAATGGGTTTTCCAGATAGGCGAGACCACAGACCGGAACTCGAAAGAGCAAAAATAAAACAGTTTTTTTCTGAGTGTAACAAACTGCAAAACAAATTACAGCTTATTACGCCCCTATCCGGCTATTTAGATCATAGCGTAAACAATTCCAATAAACTGTCGAGTATCAAACTGTTTGAAATTGAATTAAATTTCAATTTCTAGTCATTACAAAAAACTGTGAATCACAGCTTTAATTTCTTGTTTTTAACTAATTTAGCCAAAAACCCAGACATTACAATCGCAGCCAGGCTTTGTTCCTGCCCCGCCATAAGCCGCAACCCTAGAAACTTGGCCAAAACAGCCCATTTCAACGAGATAGGCCCTGCGGTTCTACTTTTAATTAAAAAGGATTTCATTGACAAAAAATTGCCGTTCAAAAACGTGTGTCTCCTGCCTGAGGCGTTAATTAAAGCTAGGGTTCCTTGTTTTAGACTTCCGTGCTAAATCTTTTCAAAAGTATCAGCAAGTATAAGCCTTTTTTGCCGCGGGCAGTTGAGCGAAAACAAATCACTTGTTTCTTTTCAATGAGCTGGAAATTTGGAATTTTGGATAGGCAAGGATGGGAAAATACAATGTTAGCCAAGGCATTCAAAAGTTAACATGTGCTAATGTAATGTTACAATTCTCGGAAATTATAGGCTTGTAAAATTGTCAATTACGCCGTCTGTAGCATTTTTTGACTTCGAAAAAGGAAAAATAACTTTTAACTCCGACTCTTTTACAGTACCAATAGTTAGTCGCAAAAGTTTTATAGACGGAAAAGCTAAAGCAGGTGATTATCCCCCGAAGAAATACACCCTACGTTCCAGGTTTATTTGGTGCCAAAAGTCGCACCTTGAGTGTTCTGCGCTGTTTTTTGATACGATTTCGGAGTAAAACTAAAACAGCAGTTTATGGTGGACATTCAAAAAGTGGGTACAGCCGGACCAACTGGTACGTTGGAATCGGCTCAAAGAACGTGACGGCGGTGGAATATTGACGAAATAGGCGTATATTATATAAAGAGATATTAGGCCTCTCACGGTGTTATGTGAAAAACATTAGAGAAATACGCCTATTTCGTCAATTTGTGGGAAAACTGTGCCGAATGTGTTCGGGCTGCTAAAAATCTGCTTCCCGGGTACAGTGTCCGAATTTATAAATCCAGGAAGCCATACACGGCTATAAATAGAACCAGTTCACATTTATAAAAAGGAAAAAAACATTGTAAATTACACAGGATTTACTATAAATGTATTATAATAATAAAAATATTTACAAAAACTGGGTTTTTGATAATAAAAATGAAAGTACAAGTAGTTAAGTAGAAATGAGTAAGTAAGTAATAAAATACTTAACGTAAATTAGTACATAAAAACTGTCAAACATTTATTTTTACTTTTTAATGATCTTTTAAATAACATTTTTACACAAATAAAATACTTTTTTTTACAAAACTGTTTTTGGTTTTCTCATCAATTATCATATAACAACTTTGTGAAGTTAAATTCACTAAGAAAACGGCAAAAAATCAAATCATAAAATTTCAACCTTTGTTCGCGCTGTTGGCGTTGTGTGACGAAGCCCCGCACTCACAAATTCGCGAGCTCTCCACTTTTTCTTTCTTTCGCAAGTTCCTGTTTCTCGCTCACGTTTATCCCCGATTCCTCAATTTCCATCGCTTCATCCCCTCCGTTTTCCAGCCTCAGCCCATCAGCACCATGTTCGGAGGATTGCAAGCTGCTCCGCGTCGTCCCCCACCGGCAACTGGCCGTTTTGCGGGCTTCATCAACCTGTACAACGATCCCTTCCGTTGGTAGGTTTTGATTTTATATAAATTTTAAAAACTGAGAATCGAAAGGCTTCCTGATTACTGGAAATATGTTTATAAACTGTGTCGTAACCGTTGAAAATCTTCAGGTCGATCGTCAAGAGCGGTGTTGCCTTTGTCGGCGGTGTCTACCTCGCCCGTTCCATCAGTGCTGAGGTTGCTGCCATGTAAACTGAGCTCCATGTTTTGTAGCCTTCAAATTTCGGATTCTTGATTGTTGGTTTTGTTTTATTTCTATTTAGTTTAACTAGCATAGGCTTTTCTTCAAGTTAAGCTTATTTTGTTTTTAAAAATAAGCTATAAATTTGGTTTTATTATTGATTTCAATCAACAAAAAAACAGTTTCATATATACAGACATTTTAAGTTTAAACTGTATGGAATGCCGATCATTCAACATTGTAAAGCTTGTTATCAAAGCTCCGGGCAAGCACTTCCTTGTCTGTCTCGTCAGTTTCAGGCTTGATAACTTCTTTGATGGATTCAGCCGTCGAAGTGATCACATTTTTGACATTGGTCAGCCTGAATCACATCAGTTTTAAATTTTTTATATATAAATTTAAGTCAAACTCACTTTTCTGGGATCTCCTTCAAGCAGCAAGTACGCGGGGAACCCTTCTCGACGACCTTTTCCTCGGATTTCTCCTCAGAAGGCGCACCTTTACGGCCCAGAGCCTTCTTGATGCAGCGGCACTTCGGCGTTTTCGGAACAGACACCATTTTTGGTTAAGATATACGACAGGGGATAACTGGATTGGGATCAGCGATGGGAAAACGGCAGTAACTGTGCAGCTCTTTTATATCCACCGCCAGATGGATATGGGCAGGGGCCGGCGTTTGGTTTTTGTTCAATGTAAACCTGTTTGACCGCAATGATCAACAGCTTGTACGCCCTGAGGCATGCTGTGAGTCATAATTTGCGTGGTTTGGCTTTGGGCTGACTCCAAGACGTTGATCACACGTGAAAGGGGGGATTAAATGCAACGTGAGATGCTTTTTGGGGTTGCGAAAGGGTTTTGATTTGGAAATGGAAATGGGGTGAAATATGTATTTGTAATGAAAAACTGTTACAAAAGGCATGAATTTATTTAAAAGAAAGCAAAAATACGGTAGTTATGACAAAACTTCGATAAAAACAAATTCAAAAAACTGATATTCTAAGTTCGATATACAACCGAACAAAAAATAGGTGTACCAACACCGGATAATCCCCAATTACCTTCTCCATTTTTTCACTGGCCACGTTTACAACCTTGTCGATTGAAAATAACATCACATAAACTGTAAACGTTGACCCACCATGGAACAATTGGCTTTCAACTGATTTTGATTCACTTTTTTGTTTGTTATTTTGTTTTTCTTGTTTTTAAACTGCAAGAGGTCTTCTCGGTAATTAGATTTATCCAAAAGAAAGCAAGTCCTGAAGCTTCAAAACGATTTACATCCTTAAAACAAATAAAAAAGGTAAGCGACAATCACGATTTTTGTTTGATATTTTTCTTAGTTCAATTAAATTACAGTGCTGTTAACAGCGAAAGAAAGTGAATGATCAGTTAGTCATCTGCATTGAAGCTTATGCGTCAAAGAAGTCGATTCGGCCGCCGTTCTCGAAGTCGTTTTTGTCGATCACACCGATCAGCTTCGATACCGTCTCTTCAGGGGTGAGTCTACGGCGATGGGTCGGGGTGTTGACCGTTTGAGGTGATGAGAAGTGTTGGCGCATCTCGGCATCGTACGAGCTGGAATTTGGGGGTTGTAAACTGCCTTCTGCACCGTTTTGTCTTTTTTCAATTTCAAAACTGTTGTGTAAAAGGCATAGTGACTTACTTCCTTCCAATCTCTTCCACCATATCAGTCTGAACTGGACCCGGCGAATAGCTCAACACTCGAACGGCTGACCCGACTTCAAGGGCAAAGTTGCGGAAGTAGGCTTCGCGAGCAGCCTTACCCACGGCATACTAAAATTTTGATGTTAAAACTGGCCCCTTTTTCAAGTGTTAAAGGACCCCAAAACCCCTCATAGTCCTTGTCTAGCCAACGTTGCTATGCCGCAAATTCATAGAGCGAAATCCTAGATGCCCCATTCATCCCATTTTACGGCATTTTGAATGCATTGGGCTTTCCGGATGGGATTTCCGAGACCGGGAAGTCCAAAGTACGCTTTCAAATGGGCTTAAAAACTACAAAACTGGATACTATTTAGAGGCAGCTCACCTGCGTGAATGACGGGATCGCCTTAACCGACGCAATTGACGTGATGTTGATGACGAAGATGGGTGCCGAGCTCTATAAACTGCGTTATACCACTGATGACATCGAAAAATACGCTTACAGTCGCCACAAAAAGCTTATACAACGCATTATTAAGCGTGACCGCAGCGACCACATTGCTCTGAAGATAGTTGTGCCAATCAGTCGGGTCACTGATTTCGATGCATGGCTTATCGACGGCGCCGATGGTGCCGGCATTGTGGAAGATTAGGCGGGTTTCGATGGTTAGGCCATCTGGAAGTTGTTTTTTGAAAACTGGATAGATTTTAGTCTTCTTCATATCTTACTGGTGACACTATTAACCAACTCCTCCAACCCCTTAATAGACTCCTGCTCCGCGAAATCGGCCTTTGCCACGGCCACGTGCACATTTGGGTTCACATCTTGGATTTGCTTCTTCACAGACTCCAACAATTCCACATTGCGCGCCAGCAATAGGAAAGCGCTGTCACCAGCGACATCAGAAGCCAATGAAATTGCGATTTGGCGACCAATGCCCCGACTGGCACCTAAATTGGCGTATTTCAGTATTTCATAAGCTTTGCTCTTTCATTTTGACAAGCTTCAGGAAAATGTCAAAGAAAACCAACCAGTAATCACGGCGAAAATACGCTTTCCGGTTATGACAGTCATCGTGGTTAGCTTTGAAGAACTGAAAGAAACACAATGTAAAAAGTAATAATGTTAAGAAGGGAATGGTCATTGAGCCTTTTCACGTAGAGTATGTAGCTAGATGCCATCTGGCAAGCATAATCGCAACTGTTTTTCGGTTTTTGTTCTGCCAGTTCGCCGACGGCACGCTTACATCGACAAAAAAGAAAAGTACAAGAATAACTAGGCAACTCGAGCATGAGCAAGGCAAACATTTGCTCGCGCTTTTGCTTTTCAAGAGTTTGCCAAGACAACGATGGCACGGAGACACGCTCGAATAACCGAAAAATGGGCGAATGGTAGTTTTTATTGCTTTTTGAGAAGACAATGGGGTGGTGGTTATGGAGGTTTGGAAGAGTCTAAACTGGTGGCCTCTTTGCATGAATTTAGATGCAAGTTTGTGGTTTAGTTTACGAAGTTAGTCAATTTTGACGCATCTCAAACCAGACAAACCAAGCATGCTGCAGGGCCATTGAAAAGTTATCTAACCGTCTTCCGACTGAAAGGAATATATTTTTGCCCAGCGGCAAATGGCATGTTCCCACGCTTAGCTGTTGTTGGTCGCGCTCCCCCCTCTCCTTGCCCTATGGCTAAAGCTCCCGAGAGCAGCCCAGCAGTAGCCGTGTGTGCCAATTTGGGTCCACACGCAAACAACGGGGTCCATGAACTCCGAGGGACGGCTGTTTGGGGCCGCTTTCCCAGTACGGCATCAGCATAGCATCTTGCAAGATGTGTGAAATGCCGCCGCGGAATAATGATAAATTAATTAATTGGAACAGGATGCATCCTTTGGCAAACTAATGATGAGGTTTGAGGCTATGGAGGGTTGGGTTTTATTAACATGACAATACTTGGAATTGCGTTTAAACTTTTTGTTCGCTTTGAAGGGATTGTAAACTGCAAAACGTGTCTTCATCGTAATCGTTAAAGAAACAAATAAACTGTGAAAAATCGGATCAATTTTAAGAAAATCCAAACCCCAAAACCTCATCCCAAAAGCACTCTCAAAACAAATCCAACAACTTCTTGCTGTCAACAGCAGTAAGACTTATTCAGCCAAACTGCTGTCACTGCAATAGATGTTTTTGGATTTTTTGTTGACCATAGGCCCACGAGAGTCAGGCGCATAAGGAGGAAGTATGCCTTGCAACCCTTTGATAAACATGCTTTACAAACGCTATATTTTGTATGAATGCTAAATACGGGCTGGGCCGGTCCAACTGTATAAAACACGGGAATCCAAACTCGGCAAAGATGAAAAACGAGTCACGTTTATGCGACAATAAAACACGTCGGAGCGATGATGTCGTCGACCTTCGCCTTCGACGACATTGAATAACGAACGACGACAGGGTCAGGCGCAAATTGATAGAGATCCATCGATTTCGTTTTCAAGGGCGCGGGTTTTTAGATATTTTGCGGTTTTTGAGGTGCGATCAAGATTCTATCAAGTGGGATTGTGTGAAAACTGAATAAAAACTATAATTCTTAACCAAAACTCAAACAAGTTCAAATCAACAGAAAACTGTGAATTACTGATTGATCCATTCTGGACGTATGTAGAACAAATGAAAAAAGTATCAGCGTCTTTCGTCAATCGCAACTGCTGAGGTCTTTGAGTTAGAGGAAAAGAAACGTGGTTGTCAGAGTTCAAAATCAATGCACTTGTTGATTAATGAGAATGTCAATAGTGCAAAATAAAAAAACTTTGTTTTTAAACTGCAATGCTTTTCTTGTTGCAAAAACAGTTTAATGTGTGTTTTGAATTTTACAATATACTTTTTTACCAGACAAACAGCTAATAGATTTTTAAAAGGTCAAATGGTAACCCTACAAAGGAACCGAGATGCCTGATACCTCAGAAACAATCAGAGTGACGCCGTCTACGTAACACTCCGTTTATCTAATGTTGTAACTGTATGATTGTTGACTGTTTGTATTATGATGGCCTATCGTCCAGGAGGATTGAGAATAGGAATAAAGTAAAGTAAAGTAAAGTAAATGGTAACCCACTCACTTTAAGCTTTGATTGGCTTCACAAACCACATGCAAAAAGACATGTTAAAAATAATTTACACTGTTGTCAAACTAATCATACCTTTGAAGTATGTTCTTCCACCTCTGATGCAGCTGCTTTTTGCATGTTTCAAGTTTCTTAATTATTTATTAATGCCACATTTCTACAGATAGTATATTTATTCTGATATCTTTTAAATGCTGATAGTCAGTAAGCCTCATCATCTGCAAGTCCCCATCATACATCTGCTTCTACCCGGGCCAACCGGTGTCATGATTTCAGCATTTTGGAGTTGTTTTTCCCCTCCGCTCCATCTGAAACCCTACTCTACCTGACAAATGAAATTAACTCCTGCACAGAGAACGCAGCAGGCATGCATGAGTTTTGCGAGAAACATTAAAAGTTAAAAATCTCGGATGGGAAGCGCCATCCATCCATCAGACGAAATGGGGCTTCAACCTTCAAAGACGACTTCTAAGTTGCCCTATGATCCTGTCATTCCCGGCGGCGCCCCCTTTGGCCATGATCGATGAGGAGGGAGTCGACGTCATTTCATCAGGGTCCCAGATGTCTGAGGAAAAATATTGCTAAATTTAGAATTAGGAGGCCGCGCGGAATCATCACATGCTGTTTTACCTCGCTTGGGGAACTCCTCTTTTTTGGTGTTCTTTTTTAATGAACTTTTTTCTGTTAAACTGTCATTAGTTTGTGTTTGAGTATTAAGCCATCTTTTTATTTTTCAGATCTCTTAATTTTTTAAAACTGTTACCACATAGAGTGCCTTTAAAACTCCAGCCCAACCTTAACCAAATCGCGTTTCAACGTTAACTCAAAACAAAATGGCACAAAACAATCCTTATCACGCTATTTCATCTCTTTTGTTCACATGGGATGTTGTTTGTGCGCAAAGGCAGTTTATATGGCTTTGAGAAATGGAAAAAATAGGGGGTTTTAATTTGTGTTTAATCAAGACTTGGTTATTAATTTTGTCTGGATTCTTGTTTGCCCGGTTTTCTTTAATTTATTGTTTTGTTAGATTTATTACTCTTTTTCTTTTTATAAACTGCCATTTTCCCTGGATCTACACTTTTTTGTTAAAACATGTTTTAAAACTGTTCTTTGAAAAAATCCTGACAAAATAACCCTCAAAAGTTGCAAACATCAAATGAGCACGCTTGGGTTTTGTCTCTTTTTGCGTGATGCCGTTTAAAAATGTTTGCTCTCGGTCGGCGCGAAACAGGCCGAACATCATTCCATTTTCACACGTCATTCAACTTTGCCAGGGCCCTCATGTCGCGAAACGGCTTCATTCCCCGGCGGACCTCGCCTTCTTTAAGCCTGCCTGGGGCCTTCTTTTTCTTTTTTCCATGTTACTGGCTCATTTTTTCAGACCATATTCAGCACTCTCTCGTCTCCACTTTTCCTGAACATACAATACTGCCCTGTACATCAGACGCACAGAGGCAGCTTACAACAGAGACACGAGATAAAGCCTCTGGCAAGCACACGAGTGTCACAGCCAGGCTTCATCAACCAAAACTGTGAGTCTGTTTTCTCGTCCTTGTGCTTCCGCGGGGGGTAAAGCCATGCATGGAATGCATGCATGTGCGGAGCGTGTTTCCGTTTTCGGACGACGTGCCTCCCCATTTTCAGCTGGCCCCTTGTTTCACGTTAGCTAGCTTGCTTGCATGCTTGGCTAACGTCATCGCTGCCTGTCCCCCCTCTCAGTTAACTGAAACACCGCCGTGTGCCTTTTCTAGAGTGTGTGCCGTCGTCGTCAAGAATCCCAAGAATCGACGGACAGACACCAACGACCCCTTCCTTCCATCCCAGTGAGTGCCATCGACGTCGGCATCTCGGCCTTGTCGCCCCACCAACCGAACCCCTCCTCTCCTGTTGGCACATAGGACCCAAAAAACACACACATACACACATACGAACAGCGCACCCCCTCCACCCGAGAAAGCTTCTGATCCGCCTTTCGGCTGCAACCCTGAAGCGCAGTTCCAAGGCGCGTCGCCAGCACGAGATGTGGCGTCAAAGCGCCCTTTCACCGTTGATTCTTTGTTATGTCGTTCTAAACGCGGCGACCTTCTTCGATTCGCGCACCTTCCCAGGTGCCGAAGCGCGATATTTTAGTGGTGAGTTGATTTGGGGTACTGTGGATTTGGGGGTACTGTAGGGTTACAAAAGGGGTTTTTTGTGTTTTTAAACTGTTTTATGTTACAATAATGTACTGCAACTGCTGGTATAACAATGATTTCCTTACGTTTTTCGGGTTTTGCTCACCAAAATCCACCTCAAATTTGTATTGTTTCAACATTCACACGTTAATAGTCACGTTTTTGATTTAATTTGCTTACGATAACTAACACATTTTACAATAGCTTTGTGCTTTGTGTTTAATTTTGGGTTTTGGCTTTGATTAAACTGCTTGGACGTTTTATCGGCATTACGGCTTCTAACACTTAACAAATTTCAGAAGGAGGTGGCTTCGAGCTCCCGTCCGCCGCGAAACAACAATCCAATGTCGATGCCGTAGCCCCTGCAGCCGCGGCATCTCCTGAAAACTTGGACTACCTGCAACAAGCCGAACAGCAACAGGTCTACGATCAGTTCCAGAAGCAGCAACTTGCCCAGGTTCTCGATGAGCTGTATGCCCAGGAAATCGCTGCTGAACAGCAACGCGAATCCGAGGACCTCAGTGATGAGGCTGCGTGGCGTGAGTTTTTCGATACTAAACTGCTATTTACTAAACTGAAGAACATGGAGTTTTAACGGAAATGACGTCCCTAATTATCGATTAAACTCCACACTTGTTGAAATGCGCTTATCTTTCGACCGCTAAAGAATGCATTTTCGGTCACGGCTAACACCTTTGACGCGATTTTGCTTTTTCCGTGTTTGATGGACGGGTTAACGCTTCATTCCCAGGTGATAAAAAGACATCAATGGGACGACGCTTTTGAATGTGATTCAATGACGCATTTGATTGGGGTCCACGCATTCTTGGGGCTTATTTGTTGTTATCGGATTGATAACGGGGAAACTGTGAACTAGAAAACTGTACTTAGGCCAAACAAATGCTGAAATCAAAAAACTTTGTCTGACCCATGCCCTGTGGCATTAGACGGAAGTGAGTAGGCGCACCCACTTCCGGATGGAGTCGGCAATTAAGCAGTTTTTGAGACTGATGACCGTGGTAGACTAACTAGAGCATTCAAAATGTATGTACAATTTAAATGCAAATGGGGCTTATGGGTTTTTGATGCGCCGGTGTGGGTGATACAGTACTTGTGGAAGTTTAACAATGTTTTTGATAAGTTTTAAAAACTGTCATGAACTGTTTTTTTTGGTTCCAGGTCAATACATCGAAGCCCAAAAAGCCGCAGCTCCAGTCGCGGAAGAACCCGCTTCCGAAGACAAAGCCCTTGAAGAGCTGGCTCGTCTCGATGCCGAGGTGAAGCAACTTGCAGCTCAACAACAACAACAACAGCAGCCTTCAAAAACAGCCCCAGCCGCTGAACCCGAGGTCGTCGCCGCCGAGGAGCCCCAACAGGCTTCCGCCGATTCGCGCCCCACGGCCCAGAAGAAGGGCCAAAGCGAGTTCGTCGAGTTCGTTGAGCCGCCTCCGGCCAAGGTCCTCAAGGCCATCAATGTCGCCGACAAACGCGCACCCGTCGAGCTCGTCAATCGGGCCAATCAGGGCCATGCTGGTCTGCTCAGTGCCACCGGCAATATCATGTTTATCGGTGGGTTTGAGGCTTCTATTTTAAAAACTGGCAATTTGTCTATCCATTGAACATCACAAATTACGAAAACAAATCACAAATCTCTCTAATCTCTGCCCTTTTTCCCTCCATTCAAGAAAACCCGCTTAAACCGCCCCCGGAGGGCATTCCACATTCCCATGGTCCATGTATTTTTCCTCATGTGCCTTAGCGACCTTCACATAGTGCGCCGTAATGAACTCAGGGATGCATTCGGTCAATTTTTCAATTCTCAAGGGGATACTGTAGTCATGCATGTCATGTCAAATGATAGTCATTTATGAGTTGCTTTTCGTTTGCAATGGCAATAGACATAGACAGGGACTGTTTTTTGGTTTTGTTTGACTAAGATGTGCCGAAGTGCCGTCGGCATTTGTCATTGGAAATGGGCATAATTATGCTGAGGAATTAAACGAAAACTGCTCGGCTTGTGAAGTTTGTTTAAGGCACTAATTTTTTTGATAATTACCTAAATTTAACACTTTTAAAAACTGCATATATACACTGTCGGCATATTATTACCCCCTAATGGCATCCACATGACCTTTCAACCCCCCTTTTTTCTCTTGCCACTGCTCTTGACAGCCATCTCGCATTGAAAAAGCAACATGAAAAGAGACCAAAATCCACTTACTGACGTAACAGTCGATGCATGTCGACCAACCAGCCGACCAAATGGGTTTGAATCCACATCGACCAAACCATGTGAGACAATGTGGGCTTTTTGTTTAATTTAAATTGACACTTTCGCACTCAAGGGCAACCAGCAACCACGACGCAAAAGCTCAAAAGTGCACTGTCATTGACTGCTCTGGCAATACCGGTAAAGAGTGCCTTTGAATACATGCATGCTGATGCGAATGCCGAAGGACTCGAGCCTTCGGCGAATGCGCCTTTTTCGAGGGGACCCGTTTCATGGTTCTAAGTAGCAATGGCGGCGTTTTTTCAATGACGCCAATGTGTACATGACATGGCGGCTTGCGGAAGGCGAGAGGCAGTAGTCTTGAATAACATGTTGGGGGGTTTTGATAAGAATGGAGGGATATGCATTTTGAGGGTGTCGAGAAAACTGTAATTCTTGTCTCAATTAATGGTACAAAACATCGATATTTGTAAAAACTGCGGGTTCCACTCCCTGCTTAAGCATCTATTCCTCCCTAATAATCCTCTCAAACCACTCTATCTACTTAACATAGCATCCTTCCTCCATCCATATTCCCATTGTGTAAGTGATGACCAAGGGATATTGAAAATCCGAAACCCATGTAGGGTCTGAACAAACAACCGGTGGCTGTAACTGTCAGGCAATTACGTAAAACAGGGATTTTGCAAGAAATGATATCAAATATTGATAAAAACAACTTATACGCAATCAAACGACACTTTTAAATAATAAAACTGCCTTTATCTATAAATTTCTGTTAACACCAACTGTAACTTTCAGCCCTCGTGACAATGTGCTGCGTCGTAGTCGTCGGTGGCGTCGTCGGTGGAGCGTACTATTACAACAAGTAAGTTTATTCTTGTCCATTCCATCCGAAGTTTTCGGAATCTATTTTCGAACGCATTTCGGGTGCTTGCGTCGATGGTTTTCCACTTCGCATTCCATTTCCGTGTTCCGGCGCACGTAAATATGTGTAGTGATTAAACAAGTGGAATATGCAATGCGTGAGAGATTTCTCGAAAAAAGTTGAAAGCAATCCCATAATGCATTGCATACTAAAGCTGGCACGGGGTTATGGTTTCGCGGGACTTTGAAATTATAAACTGTCCATTTTTTGCGACTTCATACCGAACTTTGACGGTAAATTAATGAAACTAAAACTGTCGTATGGCAATTAGTCTTGGTTTTTACTGTTAACAAAGGTTTGCGCGCGCAAAACGTGATTCCTTGGAGCCTAATTTCAACCTCGAAAAACTGAATAATCAACTTTTTTGGATTTTACTATACTGTAGACACACGTCTGTCACGCATAGCTTAAACTAACGTAATTTCAAAGACACATTTTTGAGATAAAAACTGCATGTTGTATAACTTTCTTGAGCTTATTACAAATTTTTTAAGTCATCATGGAAACGAAACTTGTCTACTTCTTATTGACAGTGCCTACTCACCATGATCATTAATCATTGGTGTTGTTTGCCGCCCAAACAGGAAGTACGGCACTTTTTTTGTACTTTCGCGAGGGCATAGTCTTATTATTGCGTGCGGATATTGAGTACATGTCAAAAACAGATGGCTAGTATTCATTTTTTTATAACCTGCGCCTGCTTTTGTAGCGACTATGATTACGAAAGTGGAACTGTTTCCGTTGCTCGCATTTTGGTTTTGCGGAAGTCTTTTTCGACGACTGTATAATTGATTTGCAACCAAAAAAGGAGTCGCGACCCGGATTAAAAGTGAATATATTATGTTTGGGGACTTTATAAACTGTCGCAAAGGTGTATTGAGTTGTGAATTGTAACTCATGGGTGCCCGTTTCAGTGTGCGAAAGCAGTCCGACAACGACTTTGACGATTTCACTCGCTACTCGCCTGCCGGTCCTGCCAAGAAGCTCCATGGCCTTCGTAATGGTGTCCGCATGGACGAGAACGGCGACGATTCCCTCGCCTACAAGGCCCAGCTTCACCACTACCAGCAAACCAAGCAAAAGATCATCGGTGGCGAGGATGGTGGCCTGAGTGGCACGACCAGTCCGACCGGTCCCGGCGGCAGCGGATCCCCGAGATCCATCCATCACGGCGAACACAGCGAAGATGAGGCCGAGGATTTGGAGGAACACAACTACAGCGTGTATGAATGCCCTGGGTTGGCGCCAACCGGTGATATCGAGGTTCAGAATCCGCATTTCGGACATTAAACTGTTCACTTTGTCTTACGTGAAGTTCGTTTCTGGATCTCTGTATTTCGCTCTTCTAACTTTGATTGGCAACCTCATCATAATCTCATCATCTGCCACGGCAACAACGGCACATACACACACACTCTCTCTATTTACACAAACCCTCTTCTTTGGCATACTGTAGCGCGCGCGGACGGTGCCGATTCAATCCAAGATCAGACGGGTCGGCAACGATGAAACACCGTAACACTTCTGATGGCATGTAGACTTCTCGATGGACGACAGCTTCCCCCTATTATCCCTGTGCATCTTTTTAAACTGTTTTTATTATTAAATCGAAAAAATCAATATTACTGTGTAAAATATCTATCGTATCCTATGTGTATTGATTGTATGGCATTTTCCCGTATATAATCACGTGAATAAGCGGTATTCCAATGATATCCGGAAGATGAAAGAACGCAACTTACTGTTATTCGGTGTCGATTCGAGCATTTGAGATTACAAAACTGGAAAAAATATTTTCTCAAATTTATTTTAAAAAATCAATTAACAATCCCCAAGCTTATTTCGCTCAAAATAATTAGACGTCAAAGTCAGATAGCAACAAAATCAGTCAAAAACAGTAACAACAAAAACAGCTTAGTTGTCCTCGAGGAAGAAGTAATTGCCGGAACTCTTCTGTTCGACATCCTTGACCGAGTCCATCTTGTTGATGCGTGGCCGATGCGACTCGTTATCGCGACGGAAGCTGATGTTTAGATGGCTCAGGAACTTGTTCATGCCGGTCAGCAGGGATTGCGGCGCGTTGGCCGTGGTGTTGACGGCAGGCTGGCCTTCCATGACAATGACACGATCCGCGAGATAGGTCGACATAATGAAATCGTGCTCGACGACGAAAGCGGTCTTTTTGGAGTGGAGAATGTGGCTGAAAAGGGGACATTTTGATGGAATTTGATATAGATAAACTGTCGCTTATGTTAGGTCAATGAATAAAAAACTACGTATCTGCCATAAAATAGTCAAAAACCAACCGTTTAATAACCTTTGCCGCATGCAAACGCTGCTCCGAATCCAAATACGCCGACGGTTCATCGATAAGGTAGACATCAGCGGGCTTTCCGAGACACAGGACAAGTGCTACACGTTGCAATTCACCACCGGAGAGATTCTGGACCTGAAGATCGAGCAGACGGTCCATCTGGAGCGGATTCATGACGTCAGTTTTGAAGGTAGGATGACTGAACATGTTGGGGATCTTGTTCATCAACAAATGACGCACGAGACCTTCATAAGATGGCTTGATCTTCTGTGGCTTGTAGGAAATGTTGAGCACCGGGATTTCGACGTCTTCATCGTCGGGTTTGATGTTACCGGCGAGCATCTTGATCATGGTCGTCTTGCCGGTACCGTTCTCTCCGAGAAGGACGATGATCTCGGAATCGGTGAAGCTGCCTTCCTTGACGTTCAGCTGGAAAGTTCCGAGCTTCTTGGAGCATGCGGGATAGCTGTAGTTGGCGTGGCGCTTGATTTCGTATTCGAGGGCATCGGTGACTTTGAATGAGAGGGATCCTTCGCTAAAAACTGTGGTTTTAACGCACGATTCAGAAAATGGATTAACTCACCGGAATCGCATATTCTCAGTCGGCACAAAACCATCCAAAAAGATGTTGATACCTTCACGAACACCGAAAGGCATCGTGACAACACCATAGGCACCGGGGCTACCGTACAGGACACAAACACAGTCGGAAAGGTAATCCAAAACAGCGAGATCGTGCTCAACGACGAGAACGTAGTTGTCGTGACGGATCAGCTTGCGAATGACATTGGCAGCGCGGAGACGTTGACGGACATCGAGGTAGGAGGACGGCTCATCGAACATGTAGACATCGGCCTCCTGGACCACGGTCAAAGCGATCGTGAAACGTTGCAATTCACCACCGGAAAGGTCGACGACGGCGCGGTTGCGGACTTCGGTGAGCTCTGGAATGCAAAGTATATATAAACTGGGCGTAAAACGAACGATCCTTACCGAGTTCTTCAATAATTTCTTCCATATTACCACGCGTACACTTGGACGAAAGCATCTTTTCAACCGTCAAAGTCTTATCCTTGATAGCCCTCGGAATCTGATCGACATACTGCGGCTTGATGAGCACCTTGAGCTTGTTTTCGAGCAGCTTGATGAAGTAGTTCTGAAGCTCGGAGCCGCGGTAGTACTTCAGGATGGCATCCCAGTCCGGTTTGTTTTGAAAGTCGCCCAAATTGGGTTTAACTTGACCGGCAAGGATCTTCAGGGCCGTAGACTTGCCAATACCGTTAGTTCCGACGAGACCGAGGACCTGGAAGGGAAAAATATATATAAAAACAACCTCCAGAAGTGTAAAACAAACCTGTCCAAGACGGGGCATCGGCAAACGATGCAACTTGAACGAATTCACACTGTATCGATGGGTCGTTTCCTTTTCCAAGTTACTCGGCAGATTGATGATGGTGATGGCATCGTAGGGGCACTTCTTGACGCACATACCACAACCGATGCAGAGGGTTTCCGAGATCACGGAAATCTTGGATGTGGGCTCGACGACGATGCATTGTTTGCCTGGAAATTTATATATTTTTATAACAGGGGAATGTTTTTACAACTTTAAACTGTTAGCTCGGTCACAGGGGAAAGAATACTAACCTTGTTTGACGATGGGACACGTCTTCTTGCATGCCTGACCGCAGTTTTTGGGCTTGCATCTGTCGGCGTTCACGATGGCCACACGCGTCATGGTCGACTGTGGCGCATCCTTGTTGAGCCGTTTGCTGACGGCACTCATTGTGATGAAGTTCTGAAACTGATAAGGGTAATAGGCTACGCGATATTGGTGGAAATTCGCGAAAACGAAAGAAAAACAGAAAACATGAAAAAAGACGGAAACTCGTTGGAAGCATTGGCAGTGTGGACGCTTTGCCAAGGGAAAGGGGGACTTTGAAAACTGCAATGCATAACCCTCTGGCGTGCTTGAAAACACAAAACACATCGTTTTTGTTTCTTTTAATGAATAATACAACCAAAAAGCATAATTGCAACCTCAATGCAAAAACAAATAAACAAAACAACCATCCATTAGGCCCTCCAAATCCAAGAATGTACCTTCGTCGAGCGCGCATCCAACTCCGTCTTCCCGCCCCCGCATCGCACGCATGTAATATTGTGCAATGCTTACGGTTAGAAACACACATCCTCCGGCATTCCCTCTTCTTGTGGTCATGTCAAAATACTTGTTGCAAAAATCGATAGACAATGCCGCTCACAAAAACGGATTGAACACTCATTTGCTTCGCCTTCTCCGCACTTTCTTCCTCGTCCAAAGCTATTCCGGAACTTCTACAAAGCCGACTTCCACTCCATGGATATCTATTTTGCCAACATTAACTGGCATGAAGTTCTTGGTTCGTGCTCATCTGTTGACGAACTTTACAACAAGTTTCTCGCCATCGTACACTATGCCATTAGCGTTTTCGTCCCCTTCACATGTCAATCTGAAGCGAAAATCCCCCTTGGCATCGTCAAAACCATCAAACTTCGCGAGCATCTCTTCAAACTACCACGTACTCAACAGCGAGTGGAGTTTATCGCTAAGCTTGGCCGAGACATCTCTAAGAAACTTCTCAAGAATAGACGTCAACTTGAAAGCAGACTCGCATCCAAAGCATCCTCCAAAGGCCTGTATCGTTACGTCCGTCATCAAATCAACCATTCTCAAGGCATTCCTGCTATCCATTCTGGCGATTCTGTTATCTTTGATGATTCTCAAAAAAGCGCAGAATTCGCTGGCTACTTCCAATCTGTTTACACGCCCGATGACGTCAAGTTGACAGCTGCCCCACCAGACCATATTCCACCGAAGCAGATAACACCTATCGACATCTATGAACTGCTTTGTAAATGGAAGAAGTCATCAGCAAACACCTCGCCCGACCTTATTCCATATGTACTACTAAAGCAATGTTCCACCGGCCTCTCACTACCTATATCCATCATATTCAACGCATCTCTATCCTCCGGCACTGTTCCTTCTCTTTGGCGTTCAGGAATCCTTAAACCTATCTTCAAGAAAGGAGATCGGTCCTTCGTCCACAACTATCGACCCATTGCACTTACATGCTCACTTTCAAAAATGTGTGAGCACGAAGTCAACGTGTCACTATTGGCATTCCTACGAGAACGCGGAATACTCCCCCCTGAACAACACGGGTTCCGCCATGGGAAGTCTGTGACCACCAACCTCGTGAGCTTTGTCGATTTGATAACCAAACTCATCGACTCTAACATCCCTGCCGATGCCGTATACTTTGACTTCGAAAAAGCTTTCGACAAAGTGAAACACTCAATCTTAGCCCGTAAACTGAAAACGCTCCACTGTCCGGCCTATTTGATCAATTGGATAATCGACTTCTTATCCCATCGTCTCGCCCAAGTTCAAGTTGGTGATTGTATCTCCCCACCATTTACAACACCTTCAGGAGTCCCCCAGGGTACCGTACTTGGTCCTACCCTCTTCCTCATCATGATCTCAGATCTACCGGCTTTCTGCAAAACCGACAACGTTGAATGTTTTATGTTTGCCGATGACATCAAGGCAGTCAGCTCAAACTATGCTTGCCTACAGATCTTCATTGACAAACTTGCCGAGTGGTCCCGATTGAACGAGCTGCCCATTGCCCCCCACAAGTGCAACGTGCTTCACTTCCTCCCTGCAATCAATCCAAGCCACGCATACACCTTAAATGGTATCATTATTCCCGATTCATGTACTTCAGTCCGAGATCTTGGCGTCACTATGAGCAATAACATGTCCTGGAAGCCTCACATCGCCAACATAGTGTCCAAGGCCATGTCTGCTCTCTACTGCCTCTTCAAAGCCGTGAAATCAAGAAACCCGAACATCCTCATCAAAATGTACACTGTATACGTGCGTCCCTTGGTCGAATTCGCATCACCCGCTTTCAACCCTACATCAAAAATGCTCACCAAACAATTGGAAAGTGTCCAAAAACGTGCTACACGCCGTATCTTTCTTCGTTCCCCACTGCTTCGTGGTTCAACTTCACAATTCTCCTACAGTGACCGCTGTAAACTGTTTGGAATCTCATCACTTGCCTCTCGTCGTCTATACTTCGACCTAAAACTCTTTCATCAAAAACTCTCGGGCGACATCGACTGCAACTTTGAACTTTTGCTTGCTGATTCCAAAACTCGCGGTCGCTCACGCAAAGTCATCATCCCCAAGTGTCGTCGCTCTACAAGAAGATCATCGTTTGCCATCCGAGCTTCGTCTGCTTTTACCAAGCTTCCCCGCAAAACCCAAGTTGTAACCAAACACTCATCCCTAATATCCGAAGTCTCAAAACTTGTCCCCAACTAGTGATCCGCTGTGCTCGAAAGTCCCCTTATCGTTATCTTTACGCAAACTTTCATAACCCATACTTACTAATTGTTAATTGTACTTTGTATCCCTTTCTGAGTTCTTTTACATGTATTATACCTTACTGTTTATGTAAACAGCGTCATACGGTGGCGTAATAAATGAATGAAAACACATATTTGTAATGTGATTAATTTTACCAGAAAATGCCCATGCCGTGGCATTATCAAAAGAATAATAAAATTTCTGAAACCGCGTCGTTGATTTACACATGATAAACGTTTTTTTATGAGCTATTAGTTATGAAACAGAAATAAACATGTTTTTAAAACAAATTGGGAGTGCAGTTTCCTAATTATTATACAATATTATACTGCGGTCTGTTTTAAAAAATCCGTATTTTAAAAACTGTTTCGGCAGTAATCATGCGCTTAATGTTTCGGTGCCGACTGTGAATGGTTGTACTTTCGCTAAGCGATGAAATTGCGCTTTTCTCGAGTGTGAGGTCGTTCATGGTTAAATGGTACAAACGATTTTGAGTTAAGGTTTTATTTATTCTACGTCAACGAGAATTCACAAAGTTTTAATCAAGATTTTCGTGACGACATCGGTATCGGTGGTATCAAGCACGTTGCGGACTTCAAACTATCCAAGCTTATTCATCTTGATCGTACGATACTTCAACTTTTTGATCTGGGCTCACTGCCTTAACAACTTTATCAACGATTTTTTCGGCAACGTCGAGAAGTCCTGGAATAATATCGATCCAGCCGCGGTCTTTGAATTTTCCGTCACGCTGCATCTTCTCGATCTCGGCTTTGAACTCAGCGATTTTCTCATCGCGAAATTTGAGAGAGGCGTCGGCTTCGGTGGCATTTGGAGCAGCTTGTGGAGCGGCAAGGATCGCGGAAAGAAGCAGGGCAATGCACAACAATTGCAGGAACTTCATGGTTGTCGGTGCTGGATGGGAGGAATGATCATAGGATTCTGTTTCTGGCGTCGGTTGGACATGCTTTTATACTGCACACTCCTAAAAAGTTTTAAAAGTGTTCTAATTAACGGTGATTAAAAGTAATCATAAACATTTATGACTTGGATAATTGATGCTTCTGTTCCGATTTAAACGTCTTTATTATTTATTATTTTAATGTGCTACTACGTCATAAGCGCAATTTTTGGCCGCGTCTTAACTAAAAAGAAAAAAACAAATTCAATGTTCATTATCAGTATAGAAAACACCTTCGGAATTTCAAAGGATCATCTCGTTTCACACGCCGTCGCAGGATTACTGATCGGATGTCTTAACAAAAGTAGTTTGATAACGCTTCTTTATTTAGAAAAAAACATAGAAATTGAACAAATTTATACAAATGGTTACTTCTTACTCTGCGTGCTCCCGAAGCTGTCCCGGACGCCTAGTGCTCCACATAGGCGTCCCGGTTTCACTAGATGACATCACAAACCATAAGCTTTTTTTTTATGAGAGTCGCATGTCGATTAGTGATTCTTTGGCTCCGAATGCAGGCCTATTTCCAAGATTAAAACTTCCAAGCAAAACAGTAATTTCGCATGTTTTTGCACTGTGGTAGCTTACACCGAGCGTAATATTTTGATGTCATCCTGGCGTAATCTTTAGGAACAATACGTCCAGCGTAAACTTTGGACTACAGTTCTTCGTCTGTAAATGTTGCACCTGTTGAGAACATGTGGCAGCGTTTCCATTCCTGGCGGATTCATAACCCAATTCCACGCATCTGTCAGTCGAGATTTATTACAAATTTGGTTATTACCACTAATTCATGCACCATTTGTGCATGAATCTTGTCACCCCTGCTTTACCCACACAGT
>KB455081.1:364833-376809 GCA_000341325.1 Panagrellus redivivus
CATATCCGAAGTCTCAAAACTTGTCCCCAACTAGTGATCCGCTGTGCTCAAAAGTCCCCTTATCGTTATCTTTACGCAAACTTTCATAACCCATACTTACTAATTGTTAATTGTACTTTGTATCCCTTTCTGAGTTCTTTTACATGTATTATACCTTACTGTTTATGTAAACAGCGTCATACGGTGGCGTAATAAATGAATGAATGAATGAATTCTATTTGGGGCATATGTTTTTAACAATTGTTGATTATTATAAATAAAAAACAATGAAATTGCGTTTGTGAACTTTATGAAACGTGATAAATGTGTATCTGTGTTTTGAGTTTTGTGAAACATTTCCCGATTTAAAGTTTTGGGTTGTGCTGCCAACTGTAACCAGTCAATGCACAATACACGAACCTTGCGGATGCTACAACAGATTAGAATCTATATGTTTAAGACTCACCGAGCGCTACCTTTATACAACAATACTTTCCTGTGTCACTCAAGGACCTATTTTCTTGCATTACCGGCGTGCCACTGAGTGTCAAAACACGACGTCTACGTCACTAACTTGTCGACAAATAAAAACTTCGAAAACTCCATACGTATACTTTCACTAAAACCTATTGATTTTAATAAACAAATTACCTAAACAGTGACAGCAGAAGCGCATCTGTTACAAACAGTAAGTCAAAACAGATGGTTGCAAATGTTAACAATTTGTCAACAACCAGCTTATCATCTTCTGTTGCAAAGTGCCCTTTTCTTGAAAAGTTGATGAAGTAATAGAAATACCGAAAAACTGTAGAAGTAAGAAACATGGTTGAAATGGAACATTGCAGAAGTCGTATCCTTCACCTGTTACTGCGACGGCTCGTAGCATAGGTTCGATCGTTGGAGGGGGTACATAAATACTGTTTGTTTTTTTGATTTGATTTCGTTTATGCACGCCCCCGTATGACGGTGATTAGATGTTTTTTTAATGTCAGTCTGAGCAGTTGCACCTTACAGTTTATTAACACTAACCACCACGCCAAGGATGAACAAAACAACTAAGTTCCGCATCGGATTTCTTTAAAGAACAGAAAAGTCGTTGTAAAAAAGCATTAGACAAAAACAATCTCAAAATATAAAAACATGTTACGTATACCATCAGACGCGATGACAAAAAGCTCTAGCACTTTTGTAGCGACTGTCAAGCATCACCGTCACCGTTGTCAAAAATGAGTGCCACTACACCGTATTCAGTATCAGTTTATATTATTTTATGTTACACCATAGCCATTGCAACATGTATTGTTTCCCCAGTCTATCTTTACGCAGTTATTTTCAAGTCAACTCAGCAGATGAGGACCTACCGTAATCTGTTGCTTGTTCAGTTTGCGTTCTCGGCGTTTACAACAGTAATCTATATTTTAACAATGCCTATGGTTAATGACTTTACGCTTCACATGTGTTTTTATGGATTAGTACAACTAAAAAGTAATGTCCTATCGGCAATGGTTAATGTTTTTGTCACCTATTATTGCACCTTCAACACCGATTTACTGCTAATTATGTTAATTAATCGATACAATACGGTTTCGAAAAATGTTGTAACATACTGTCGGAGATGGTACTTTTATACTTACGCTTTTATTTGTTTTACGAATCTTACGGAATTTTTTACATATATTTTTCTTATGATTTTTCATTATTTTCCACACGTACTCGAAACAATTGTTAGTAGCGTACTACCCATTGTATTTTTCTTGAATGCATTTTACCATACGACTCGTATAGCCGGATTAATCGTTATCGTGTCTTTGAATTTGCAATTTTCAAAAAAACATGCGAATGCTTTACCACCGTACTACGTTCGACTGCACAAAATGTTGACGAAAACTGTCATAGCTAATGTGATCAGCGCACTAGTGTTTACCAGGTTGCCAGTATTTGTCATTTTTACGGCGACTTTGGCACAATACGTTGAACTTGTTTATCTCACTTTAAATGCTATGACGTGTTTTGTTAACATTTCTTTTTTTATCAACATGCTAATTACTGTTTATTTTGTGACGCCATATCGGCGGTTTGTTACACGTTTTTTTAGAAGAAAAAATATAAACGTTGTTTCTGTCTCCAACGTTGTCGTTATTTCTAGTGTTGCGCGTTGAAGTAAACAATACAAAATTAGTCTTGTTATCGACCGCCTTCAGGTGTGATTTTTGCAATAAAAGATTGACTAGACGTCAACACGGATTTAAAACGCATTTTCTGGGAAAACCAAAAGACCCCAGGACACTTTAAAATTCAAAGTTAATTTAAATCGTTGAAACTTGGCAAACAGACTAATCTGAGGCCGTAGATGACGAATTCACACACGAAAACCGGATTCGGAGCCTTCAGAATCCTCTAAGCTCCAGAATCCGTCTTGGAGAATCCGAATCTAAAAATGTCTACGTGCGGTATATCAATCGACTGCCCACATCAAGACGATCATTTTCTTTTTTTGATGACGACGATTCAATTATTTTGACGGAAGTTATGACGCTTCAAAGTTCAAAAAAACGACGAGATAGCCTTTGGCACTCCGTATCTCAAAACTTTGGTAGCTAGTACGAATTTTTTATTTGTGATAATAATAGAGCATTATAAAAGGAAGGTTTTGTCTATTAGGGACACCCATTTTGGAAGTGTGGAACATCTTCAAAAGTGGCACAAAATGATTTGCATTAATAGTCATTTACAAATTTTCCAGTGATGCGTTGAGTTTCCCGAATTCTGTTTTTCTAAAATTAGGATAATGGTAACAACTTTCGATTCAGAGATTTGTGGCCAGTTTGTTTGCCATATTATCGAGTTCTTAAAAAATTAATGCCAATTTTTAAAAAAGCACGTTTTGCCACTTTATACGGCATTTATCCGCCAACTAGCAACACTAACTATTTTTATATCATGTTATTATCTTTCAACTTTTTAGAAAAAAACGAAATGTCAAAAGGGTTCGAACCCTCATGTATGGGGATGTCAACGGCGATCGGACCTACTTTACCGTGCGTGCATTTTGTTTTAAGGTGGGGCTCAACATTTTTAAAGAAGTCGATGACAAAGTAAAATTTTAATACAAAATTTTCTAAATCGAAAGTTGTTACCATTATCCTGATTTTAGAAAAACAGAATTCGGGAAACTCAACGCATCACTGGAAAATTTGTAAATGACTATTAATGCAAATCATTTTGTGCCACTTTTGAAGATGTTCCACACTTCCAAAATGGGTGTCCCTAAAAGACAAAACCTTACTTTTATAATGCTCTATCATTATCACAAATAAAAAATTCGTACTAGCTACCAAAGTTTTGAGATACGGAGTGCCAAAGGCTATCTCGTCGTTTTTTTGAACTTTGAAGCGTCATAACTTCCGTCAAAATAATTGAATCATCGTCATCAAAAAAAGAAAATGATCGTCTTGATGTGGGCAGTCGATTGAGATACCGCACGTAGACATTTTTAGTTTCGGATTCTCCAAGACGGATTCTGGAGCTTAGAGGATTCTGAAGGCTCCGAATCCGGTTTTCGTGTGTGAATTCGTCATCTACGGCCTCAGATTAGTCTGTTTGCCAAGTTTCAACGATTTAAATTAACTTTGAATTTTAAAGTGTCCTCAGAAACTCGAAAGTGTTTGGTTTTCCCAGAAAATGCGTTTTAAGTTGGACGATAAACAGGATTAATGATTAATCGTTTGTTCTTCTTACCTGTTAATTGAAATGGTATAAGTTTGCAAGAACTTAAATTTTCTTATCAAAATAAAATCAAGAAAAATTCCATCAAACATTTTTATATGTAGTTTTTATCGAAACATTGTTTTTCATTTAACGTCCGTTAATTCTTGTCTTTTAAAATTCATTCTTTGCAATAACAAAAGTTAATATATAAACTAGATGATGCACAGTATGCAGTTTTAGCATACATGTCTAAACGTGTATATTCGGAACTTAATACGGTAACATCACCGCCTCTTGGTCGCCCGGCGTTCGCTCTATACGACCCATTCACGGGAACGACGTTGCATGTAACAAAATATATAGTGTATTCATCGTCTGCGTTAAATTCTTCCATTAAAATAGAGGCGTTCATATCAAACGTGAGCGGTGCACAAACACTTTGCAAAAGTGTATCCGCTTGGATGACGTTGTTCATATTATCAACTAACTTTGACGCAATCTGTTGTGATTTTGCATTGTCCGAAGTTTTCGACGATTTTGGATACATACAGTTGCAAAATTCAATAGGAATGTGGAGGTTGTCACACGTTCGAGGTTGAGGAAGTAATCGAAGAATCGACGATCCATGTAGAACTATCTTTTTTTCGTTGCTGTGTTTGGCGCGAGCAATACCAACTAAAGTAGTGAACAAATCGTAGTGAGAAATAGGTTCCTGTAAATTATTAGCGAGAGTGTTTATAAGTGTTGCGTTTTCATGCAGATGTTGTGGTAAATTCACCAAAAGTGCGGG
Source organism: Panagrellus redivivus (assembly GCA_000341325.1). Lineage (NCBI taxonomy): Eukaryota > Metazoa > Nematoda > Chromadorea > Rhabditida > Panagrolaimidae > Panagrellus > Panagrellus redivivus. The sequence goes on from KB455081.1 coordinate 369,311, forward strand.
GTTTGCAAAGAAAAACTCCTATAAACCCGTTTCAAATACATACAAATGCAACTTATGAAATTTGTCATCGGACAAAGTGAGCGTATTTACTGGACTAATTATTAATAAACCAGTATATCAAAGCGTTGATAAATAGTGTCATTCTAAATGTACCAGGTTTTATTTATATAACAGTTAAAACATGACGTTATAAAGAAAATTTACTTGTATTTTGCAGTTGCTCTCTACAATAACAGTACGCAGCAAACTCAGATCTTGGCGCGCAATGAGCCGTTACAGCGTAGGCATCCAAACGGGGCAAACGGCTACTAAGCACGGTTATTTCACCAGTAGCGCTGTTGTGGCTGACGTGGCCAACGAAATGACCTTCTCCTGGAGAAACCTTGTAAATAACTTTAAAGATTGCCAGATCCCCTGGAGTTTCAAAGCTTTCAACAGAAACTGGGGCTTGGCTCAGTGTCAACGTTTCACAAATGTCTTTCAAATCCATCGTCGTGGAAATTACGTCATTCATCGCTTTGACCAGCGCATCTCCAGCTTCTCGTCCTGGCGCAATGTCGTCTGGTAACTTCGTTGTCGGATAATCACAAGTGCAATATTCGAAAGGGATTTTTAGTCGATCGCAACTTCTTGGTTGTGGCAATGGCTTAAACAGCGACGCACCATGCAGAACTCGTTGACTGCTATTTTGAGGGCGAAATGGGGTGACGATATCGACAAGGGTGGCATAGACATCATATTGACTGATAAGCTGTCGGGAATTATTTCGAACTACATTTCGAAATTCATCATTGCCACGCAGGGAAGCCGGTAGAGACATGATGAAAAAGGGGTTATTGTCTTCCCGTTCACCGGCTGCCGTAAATCTGGTGATACCATAGCGGATGCCATGATCGGCCATGATAAAAAGATATGAATTTGCCAACTAAAAATGTACTGTTAGCAATCATAACTCGATCTTACAAAAGTACCTTTTTGCTATTCCTTTTAAAAAAGTTATAAAAATGCTCATCAGTATGGAACAGCATATTGTTGTCATTATGAGCCAAATGTGTCATCCAAGTTATTGTAAACTTTGGTTTGTCCGGAAATTTGTCAAGCAAATCTTGCAAATATTCAATTTGTGGTACATAGCTGTCACGGCACATTCCATTGTAAATATCCTGTCGTAATTTGTAACTAGTGTAATTTTGGTGATCGACGCGCAGTTGATAAGGACTGAAAAATCAAACATAAGTCTTTGAAGATGGTTGTTTAAGCAAACCGCATGTAATGATCGACAGGCGTATAATTGAAGCCCCGGCACTTTCCTGCAGCAAAGATAGGATCAATATAGTCTTCACTCATAAGAGTCGTGTAATTGGCTTCTCGGTATTGATGGCCGATAAATTCACCATTGTCTAACGGGTAACAACAAATATTATGACATTCGCTGGAATAACCTCTTGAAACTGGAGATTTTTTCGAGTTGTGGACAATTTTGCCTAAACAGCGAATACTTTTAATTCTGCTCATATTTTTATTTAGTCTTACCCATAAGAAGTGCGAATCCATTTGGTCGACTGTTAATACCTACTTTGTTCAAGTGTGGAAACTGAACCGCTTCAAAGTGTTCAAGCAAATAATGGCGAGTCTTGGGCATAGCGCGAACAAATTGTGAGTGTGAAACAGAATCAATCAATATTATGTGAACATCTGGACGCACTGGTTGGGGCATCTCTGACACGTTTTTAACAGAACTATGGTCAAAATCCCTTCTATAAGTTTGAGCATGCACAAACTCATAAAACATTGTTGCATTGTATCTGCTGTCATTCGGGGTAACATCTATTGTAACGTTGTTGTGCTTCTTTCCGCAAGTTGTTTCAATTACATCACATTCAGGCACACTGCCATTAGCTAACTTGTTCCAACCACCTTGCGTCAAATGATAATCATCTTTTGGAAATAAACATTGCCACCAGCATTGAACGTTATCTCTCCGATCAAGGAGGTACAGCTTTCCGTTTTCAAGTTTTGTTGCAACTTCGACAGTTTGATTACAGCTATCAAATGGGTCATAGGTATGGTTTAAAAGTTTATCAATTTCGTGTTCCCACGGGTCGAGCTCTTTCAGAATACAAATATCAAACAGTAAACCGGTTTTGTTTTGATCAGCAGATGATTGATTTACTATTGGTTGTAATTGTGGTAAAATGTGACTGTAGTCTAAACGCCAAGTGTTGCATGAAACAAAAACAAAAAGCTACTTACCTGGTTTAATAAAATTGAATGCATTACCAACAGAATTAACGTTATCAAAAACCGAAAATATTAATATTGTTACAACAAGTGCAATTATGATCAAGTAAATTCTTTGCATCCGCATAGTTTATCTGAAGGTGAACAGTGTAACTTTTTAAAATAAAAGTTGGTTTACTTCTTTTCTTTCTGACAATCTTGCTTTTCATTAGATTCTCAAAGATACGTTTAAAAAACCTCTATTCGCCGTCTGCATGCACGTATATCCTAGAATCAACGTTTCAAGATTCATTCGATAACGTACTTGTAACTTATCCCAGCGCAGTGCGCAGTTTCTTGAAATACAATCGCTTTACTTTTTGATTTGAATGGTAACTAGATTTTTTTGCCTTACTTTTTTTTGGGTGCGAATTCACTTTCAAATTAAAGTAGCACAGTCTTGTCAAGATAAAAATTTAACAGAGCGAGTTTATTTGCTATACTTGATTTAGGTTAGCAATTGTTTCTCATTTGTTTGTTAGAGTTAAGCGTACTAAAATAGCCAACGGTTTACTTTTTGAACATATTTAACTGATCAACGTTAACAAGGTGTTACTAATATACTTCTTTCAGATAAGTCATGGTGAAGAAAAGTGCCAAAGTTATGATTGTGATGTTTATAGTAACAATCGTGTTACTGTTCCTGGTGTTTGAAAATAATAATGCTGCAACTAAAATGTTTTATAAAACCGGCAAGTATAATAAAACTTCTTTTTAGCATCAGCTAGTCAACTTCAACTTTTCAGATGTCACTGACCGCCTATTGAAAGCAGATTTTGCAATTGTAAATGAAACGGGTGAAGGCCGGAACAGAACTGGAATACTGTTTGACACCTGTGTCCTAAAGGAACTCGACCCCTGGGAGCCTGATATCAATAAACACATGACTTCCACCTACAATCCGTTAAAAAACTGTAACAAAACAGTTGAAATGGCAACAAAGCTTGAAAATGGCAAGCTTTATTTGCTTGATCAAAGAGACATTGTTACGTGTTGGTGGCAATGCTTATTCGCGAAAGATGATCACAGCTTCACAAAAGGACCATGGACGAAGTTGACTAATGGCAGCGTGCCGGAATGTGACGTCATTGAAACAACTTGTCGTGAAAAACACGACACTGATTCGATGGAATTGACGCCTGATGACAGTGGATACAATGCAACGATGTTTTACGAGTTTTTACATGTTCAAGTATACAGAAAAGAGTAAGCTTACTTTGTTACAAACTTGGTACGTTTGTATTCATATTTACAGTGCCCCTAAAAACGTGACAGAAACGCCAACATCGATTCCACCTGATGTCCATATAATCTTGTTTGATTCGACATCAGATTCCCATTTCACTAGGGCAATGCCGAAGACACGTCATTATCTACGTGAACATTTTGAAGCAGTTGCGTTTCCGTATTTAAACAAAATCCATCTCAACAGTCGACCGAATGCTTTTGCGTTTTTGATGGGTAAGCTTTTGAACAAAACTTTGCTTTCATAATAATTGAATTTTTTATAACTGTGCCGTACTTTTTTAAAAACCCAAAATTTCCAGGTAAAGCCAACTGGGACATCGCAAAATCTCCAATGTCTGTTGGATATCCAGACGATTACGAGTGCAAATCGCAATGCTTTGAAGACATTAGTAAAGACCAGTTTATCGGATATCAGTACCAAGAAGCCGGTTACAAAACTCTCATGAGTGAAGACTACCTTCTTGCCGTGTTCACACCACCTTATTGTTGGGGGTTCAACAGTACACCTGTCGATCATTACATGCGGTTTGTATTTTTTGTTTTTAAAAACTCAAATTGAATTCAACTAATGATTTAGGCCATATCAGTTACGTGTCGATTACCAAACTTACAAGACTCCGAAGTTGCAAGGTGATATTTATAAAGGTGTGTGTCGTGACAGTTTTGCTCCTCAAATGGATTATCTGAAAGACATGCTTGACAAATATCCAAATACACCAAAATTTACGATTACTTGGTTTACTTATATGACACATGACGACATCAATGGGCTGTTTCATGCCGATAATTATTTCTACAACTGGTTTAGAGAAAACAACGAAAAGGTTACTGTTGATTTTTTAACATGCCATTTTGATAGTTTCATTTGTGCCATTTTAGCTAGATAATTCATACTTGTTCGTCATGGCGGATCACGGCATTCGCTACGGCGAAGCGCGACAAACAGCCAGCGGAGAGCGTGAGGACAACAATCCGGTGTTTTTGATGTCTTTGCCACGTTCACTTCGTGATGACAATCAACTTGTATCGACAGTTAGAAAAAACTCGCGTCAACTTATCAGTCATTACGATGTTTATGCCACATTTGCCGACATTGCTGCACCTAATCGACCTTCAAACAGCAAAACACCACTTCTTCATGGCTCTTCAGTATTGAAACCCCTGCCACAACCGCGTACATGCGATCGCCTGAGAATTCCGTTTGAATATTGCATCTGTGATTATCCGAAAACCACTCTACCGGAGGATGGTGCCCCAGGTCGTGAAGCCGCCGCATACATCGTAGAAACAATGAACGAAGTGATTGAAGGATCAAACTACAGAAATGTGTGTGAACATTTGACAGTAAGCGAAACTCCGGTAATCACAGAAAGCTTCATCGTTGAAGGCAATCTGTCCATCTACAAAGTGACTTTCTCAGTTTCACCGGGAGACGGCAAATTCTTCGGGCACGTCATGCAGAATCGCACTACAGGTGAATTTAGTTCACTAAGTCGACGCTTCCCCCGTTTGAATGCCTATGCCAAATCAGCTTACTGTGCGGAGGACTTTGGATATGCCGCATATTGTCACTGTGGTGGTGAAACAAAAACTACAAATTCACTATTGCCAACTACACCTGATTCTATAAAAAACTCAAGTTTATTCAATAAAATCTCAGGTCTTTAGTAAAACTTTGAACTTTTCAAAAACTTTGCGCGCCCGATGTACTATTAAAATTTGCTTACGCGCAACTTGTTAGAATAGTCTGCATATCAATTTTCAGCTGCGGCCATCGAAGTAGAGGGTCAGATTCAACGACGAGACTACACAGAACTGTAACAGCTGGACCGTCGCTCGATAATCCTGCCTTTAAAGCGGTCACCGGTTTGTAGCCTTACAGTCAGTAAAGAAGTACCATAGTTTTGCCCATCAAAACGGCAACATTGCATTCAAAGAAATGGCTTTATCGCCAGTTTGCCAATGCAAGGAGGGCTATCACAGTGGAGATCGAGGCTCCCTGTGAGATCTACTTTCATTTCATAGGGGATGGAGTACGCACCACAGCACTTTGACTGCATAACATTGTGCTGTGCAGCAACGAATGTTGTCATTAGCAAAATACGAATCATTTGATTTTGTAGCAAGCTTTAGGAAGTGTCAAAACAGTGTTTTTTATTAGTAGCTACTTTCATGTCACGCAGAATTCACAAGTTGCATCATTATTACAAATCTTCAATTATTTTGTCTAAAATTTCTTCCACAGATGCAACCATGCTTTCAATCACTGTAATGATAATGATGATGATGATGATGATGATGATGATTTTTAGTTTATTCTTAGAGAATGTTTAAAAAAAGTTTAAAGTGTAGACTCAAATCCGCACCATCACAAAAAAAGAAAGCTCGATTTCCTTGTCGTATGCTAGGCATTTACCATTAGCACAAAATTATATATGTATGGATAACAAGGACACTAACATTTCATTCATGATTCGAAATTGTTGCAAAAGTAACGGCGCGATTGGTATTTGTTTCATTAGATGTTATCTTCATTAACAGAGCCTTGAGTAGGTTATGTAGGAGGCACTCTGCAGGCCGTTTTAGAATCACGGGGAAAATGCCTGATCTTTGTTTCCACACTTCTTTTGTGTCAAAATTGGTAGTTCACTGATAACAGTTTTGGTATAATTAAGGTTCCAAGCAATGGACAGCAGTTACAAATTTGGATAGTTTAAAAACTCAAGTTTAAGAGAGCGTTTATGTGTCGGTCCAGGTGGATCCGTCCTCCGATTTTTACACTTCAAAATGTTTTTAACCAAAAAAAATGTTAGTGACCTTAAGTAAGGTCTGGATCCGGAGTTTATTGATTTTTAGGCTACGGATTCTGGAGATATGGCTTCTGAAAGATTTTGGAGTAGGTTCCAGAACAGGCGTCATGACAGTGGTCTGATTGACATAACGTACTCCAGACTCATGATAGTGGTCTGATTGTTTCGTTACGCGGACTTTTTGGGGCGGGGAAAACAATAACGTATTCTTTAATTTTAGAAAAGTTGTAACAAGTATTAATTTTTCTCAAATGAAATGTCTGACAAGGGACCGGCACGAGCTCCCGGACGCAAATCTGATCGAGACTTATGGCATTCGAAAGACCATCGAATTCTAAGATCAAGGCCGTCGTCTATTTTTGCAATGGAATTTTTTTGAGAGTGCCGTGATTTTTTGAAATGGTTTTCAGCTTGATTTTGAGAGTTTGTTATCTCAGCTCAGGAATGAGTACAGACGATGAGCTCAATAGGGCTTATTGATGTACCCCAGGACTATCTCCAAAAACTTTTTCAGACCGAAATGCCGTGGCACTTCTGAGTAATGGGCGTCGGAAAATTACCATACTTTGGAGAGTCACAACTCCGAAGTGCCACGGCATTTGAATGTGAAAAAAATTTTGGAGATATCCCTGGGGCACATCTATAAGCCCTATTGAGCTCATCGTCTGTACTCGTTTCTGAGCTGAGAGAGCTCGATATCGAAGCTGGTGCCGTCAAAATCTACCGCATGGGTAAGAAGGCCGAATCTGATCGCCCGCGGCTGGTAAAAGTTGTTGTCGAGACTATGGGACAACAAAGAATTCTCATATCCCAAAGTCGCCGTCTCCATCAATCCGCCAACCCGTCTCTTGCCTCCATGAGAATCCGTCCATCGCTAACTCAAAAGGAACGTGAGGACCTCAAGAAGGTATTTGAGATGCGGGATCGTATTCGCGAAAGAGGACACCGCGCGTGCATCTACAACAATGAGCTGTGTCACCCGTCCGACTTCAATGACCGAAAATCCAAGCCCTCCGCGTTCACTGCCACCGAAATATCAGCCATCCTGGACGCCCCGTTTGAGCCGTCTGACCAGTATGGCCCAGCATCTGGCAGCAACGCCATTCGAGTGCGAGCAAACGCCCGCTCTACCTCTACCCCCAACAGAATGGATATTGACGT
>KB455081.1:380269-394703 GCA_000341325.1 Panagrellus redivivus
ACCACCGCCTCAGCAGCTTCAACAGCCATCAATACCTCAACCGCAGCCGTCTCTGCTAAGCGGTGAGTTGCCCTTTGACTTTCTATCGTCTTCTAAAGATGCCATTTCAGTCTTCCAAGCCCAACAACAACATCCCCAACCGCTGGACTATGCAGCCCTCGCAGATGCCCAGCAGCGTCGCCAATCGGCCAGCTTCTCGAGTCCAGCCATCCATCAAGCCCCTCCACAGCCGCCAAATCAACAGCTTACCCTCAGTGCTCTACAAGCCCTTCAGCAAGCTCCCAATGCTGCCTTCCTGCAGGCCCTGATGCCACCGCCGCCTCAGCCTCAACCGCAGCCACCCCCGCCGCAACAACCTCTTCAGCAGCAGCTATTCTCGGATGAATTTCTCCTTAGTGAGCTTCAACGAGGACTGAGTCGTCGAGAAGCTGCTGCCATCCAAGCCCAGCAGCAAGCGCAGCAGATTCAAGCCTTCCAACAGGCAATCCAACAAGGGGTTATCCCGGCTTCGCAGACGCAACAGTTGCTGGCCCTGCTTCAGCAGCAACTCCGACCACAAGCTCCTCAACCGCCTCCTCCGCAGCCACCACCACCACAACCGGCTCCGATGGCATTTGCGGCGCCAGGACTGGGGACACCAAGGCCACCAATGACGCCCCAGATGGTGATGACGCCGACGCTGAATCCTGGATTGAATCTGATGCATTCGATACGACCATCGACAAGTACGACTCCGAGTGGTGCGATGCGGTTCATGGGTGGAGATGATATCCATAAGAAGTGAGTTTTTGAGGGTTTTGAGGATACTGTAGGGGCTTACTGCAGTTTTTGATCGGATATGGTTGACTTATTTTGCGGTGTTTTTTGGTCAAAATTAACTTGCAAACGCGTTTTGATTGTTTTCGATTACGGTAGACGGGATACTGTAGTCATGTTACTGTTTGGGGTTACTGTAGTTTCTTTGAAAATGTTGAGATTTCATCTTCTAAACACGGTTTCCCAGTTTCAGACTCTCCCAGTCATCGCTCATGTCGATGTCAGCCTCACCCCATGGCGCGTCCCCTCCAAAGCGCAATTCAATGTCGATGTCCTCATCTCAGCCCATTCCGAGGAAAATCTCCATGGTTTCGACCGCACAACAGCATCAATCATCCAGCTCATACCAATCCCCTCCAAGGATGGCTAGCTCTTCCACGGCGATGCCACCGCCACAGCTACCTCAACAACAGTCTCAGCCGTCTTCTTCCACTCAGATGCCACCGCCTCAACCCATGGATTCGATCCCTTCGTCAAGTGTCCCCGGGCCCTCGACATCCGCTTCATCCTCAGCCCGACCTTCGGCCTATCGAAGTCCGATGGAACCGACCGGACTCCCCGTTCAGCCGTACTATCCGACCCACTTTTTCAAGGGCACTGCCATCCAAATGGCCAATGGTCTCGTCAAGCAAGTCGAAAACATGCAGCCTGAAGATTTCGCGAATAGCAGATATGTCAAAGCTGGTATGAGAGTGTCCATCGGGAAGCTGGTGGAAATCTCGCCGACCCAATGTTGCAAGCAGATCGTCGTGAGGTACTTGTCGGATATTGATGGCGATCCCATTGAGGGCGTGATGACAGCCAATTGCGAGTATCCGTTCTACGAGATGGACCATGGATGGTCGAGCTATGACCCCGCGAAGACATTGAATCTGTATGGGCTCAATTGTCGGCCGATAGCGCTTGGGGACAAGTGCTTCTTCCTGGCGAGACCGACTGATGGGCCGGTAATTGAAGCCGCAGCAGCTGAGCAGGCGAATCGAGCCAAACGGCAGCAGCTACATTCGCTGCAGTCTGGAAGTGATTCAAGGCCGGCTTCACGGAATGCGGCAACTTCTTCGCAGCGATTGAATCGGAAGTCGATTCCGCCGCCATTGGTCATGGATGGGGGTATGTTTGGCTTTGTATTTCGTCAAAATGGTAGTTTATTTGAGCCCTTTTTCAGCCTCCTCATCAGCTTCAAGCAGCTTCCAAGCCCCCCATCCACCCCCAACCGAACGCATAATCTCCAGCAGCTCCATGACCCCCTCAAGCTCCACCATATCCGCCCCCGCAGCGAGTCGTCCACGCCCAGTCTTCAACCTGGAATCGACTTCCACCTCCAATCCCAATACGATGGAGCTCTACTCCGCCCCCGCAGCCATGGATGATCTCACTGTTGCCGGCGAAGAGCCATCCACCCCTCAAGGCGACGACAATGCCATGGAAGTCGACGTCGATGACACCCCCGGTCCTTCGCAGCCTGCTTCATCCATCCCAGCTCCATCTAACCCGACCGACACCGACGTCATCCTCGACTTCAACATCTGAATCCGCGACCCCAGGACCCCGAATCTTTCCATATTTCCACAAATTTGCTCAGTTTGAATCATCCACGTTCAAAAACCCACTCACTCAGTCAACAATATTAGTCACTTCATACGGTGCTTTTCTTCCATTCTTTCAACCTTTAATTCTTCTGATTCGTCCATCAAACACGTCCAAATTATTGAATTTCCAATCTTAAAAATAGGAATACAAGAAACGAGCTTGAAAGTGTACAAATTCTTGTTTTTTGGATAGTTTTTCGTTTTAGTTGTAACTTTTTTTCACGAAACCTCCCGCCATGATCATCTCAGAGATGTTGTTTCTGTTGTGTTTGCGAATGTGTTTTATAAAGATTTATTCATTACCAAATTGTATGCATGATGTCTAGCGTTTATGGTACACTAATGGCAGAAGCAGTTTACAAAGTTGATTGAATCATATTCAGATGTTTAAAATATGAAATGTTAGAGGGTAAAGACATAATTGGCGCAAGTAAGAGCAAATGCAACAAAGGGTAGGACAGTTGTGGCGGAAGATTCTGAAATTTGAGGTGTTTAAAAAGATGGTTTTGGGGTGAGGTGGACTTACTTGGGGTTGTGGTTTCAGGAACGGGGACGGTTGCAGTTTCCTTATCTTGTTTGCCAGCGTCTTTGGAATCTTTGCCTACAACATTAGCATCCTTGCCGTCTGTAGGAACTTTGGTATCTTTATCTTTGCCGTCTCCTTGGATAACATACTTGCCGTCTCCTTGATTAGTATCCTTGCCGTCTGTAGGAACTTTGGTATTTTTATCTTTGACGTCTCCTTGATTAGTACCCTTGCCGCCTTCGGGATTGTTATCCTTGCCGCCTTCGGGATTGTTATCCTTGCCACCTCCGGGAATGTTATCCTTGCCGCCTTCGAGATTGTTATCCTTGCCACCTCCGGGAATGTTATCCTTGCCGCCTTCGAGAATTGTAGTATCCTTGGTTTTTAATGGATTTTGCTGAGGCGCATCGTTAGGGTTCGATGCATCTGCCATCGTTACAACACAAACAGCAGCCACAACGGCCAGAGCCAACAAAATCTTATTCATTGTAATACCAATCGTAACAAAAAAAAACTGCACAAAATAAGCCAATTCAACAAAATGAATACTAACCAAGCTCCTCCGATCGCCTTATATGCCGTTCCCAAGCACCCCATCGTGACTAACAGAAACTGAAGCCGATACACGACCTTAACGCGCCGACTTCTGTTGGTTTTCGTCACTAAAAAGCCTTCTCCTCTTGGGCCGGTTGCCGATTTAGTGAATCATTTCTTTCGAACCGCATTTCCGGGACTCATTGTGCTCTTTTGATTTTAGGAAATAGCTTTTAGTATAGTTTCGAATCAAAACAAAAAACGAAAAAGGCGCTAACTTCATTCAGACGTTACAGTAGTTATAAAAAGTACCAACAAAATCATGACCAAACTCGCATTTGCAGACTTCGTAACTCCATTGCCAGTGAAAAGGGTCAGTTTCTCCTTATTTTCCGGCGTCACGTCGAGAACAAAGTCAAGTTTCGGCCATGATGTGACAGCCATGACAGCTTCATCTGAAAAACACCAACTTTGAACGCAATTTTCATCATCTAAATACTCACCAGTGCCATCGTTGACAACGTAATAACTTATGCCAACCTTGACAACAAGTGTTTTACCCACGGCGAAAATTTTTGGCTTATCAGTTTTCTTCAAATCGACCAAATAATACATTTTTTCATGATTTACGTTAAGAGCGTCATTGAGGACGTTGTAGGTGACAAACTTCTGGGTCACTGCGTTGAATGTTTTTAAATCTACTTCATGGGATGGGACTACAGTATGCTAAATGGATAAAACTATCAAAAAATTCAAAGAACAAATGAAGTAGAAGAAATAACTCACATGCTGAGCAATCAAATCAACAGTGCACGTTTGATTTTGCTTCACCGATGACGCAATGAAATTGATTTTATCATCAGTCGATTCCAACGTGGATGCACTGACTTCAATGCAGTCGTCTTCGACGATTGTTTCGCGGGTCTCTATAATCACAAATTTTGATCACTTAAACCCAAAAAGACACATACTTTCATTGGCAGTGCCATTCGAGCTGATAGAGACCCAATAAAAGACAACTTGACGCTGATAAACCGATGCTATCCCGTAATTTTCGTCACTTTGGAGATGGAGGTTAAAGTCATTCCATGTTTCTTTGAAAAAGCACGGGTAATTGGTTGAATGGGCCTTCTCGTAGGATCCATCAAGGTGTAGATTGTAAAATTGGAGAATACACTTGTTTTCAGCGATGATTACAAACTTGAATCCGATGAGGTTGTGGTTGTTGGCATCATTGGGGATGCATAAAGCTATTGAAATGACAGTCAAAACGATGATTGATGGCAGGAATTTCATTTTTAAGTTCAATCTAGTGGAAATGGCAGTCGATAATTAATCGATAATGCAAATTTCGAGGTTTTTTTTGTAAAATCAAAAATATTGTTATTTTTGTGTCGATGAAATTTGCAACTTTTAACAGAAAAAAAACAAGAAAATTCATCATGACTGACGTAGGTGAAAGCATCACCACCAAACCGCATCCATAGCATTTGAAATTATCACTTTTCCAGAATGTAATGTGCTTAAAAACAGTCAAAACAATGACAACACTTGTTGAAACCGGGACGATTCTGAGAAACATGACTCGTTTTGAACGCATGATGGGATGATTATTATCATTGTTAAATGTTGTTACGGCAAATAACTCCTCCTTTGGTCTTCGCAAAGTTGCTATAAAAGCCATGGCAAAGTTGTTGAAGGTATATTGATATTGGCTTTAGTCTTCAAACATGAAGAGCGTTGTCCTTGTTTTCTGTGTTGTAGCGATTGCTTTCGTTTTGGCAGAAGAAGGTTTGGAATTTCAAAGTTTTGGAAAATTTTTGTGTTTTTTGTAGGAACAACTGCGTCGGAGGCACCTGTAGATTTAACTACAACAACAGCAACGACACCATCAACCACGGCAGCAACGACGCTAGCCCCTACGGTACCGTGGCCTTTGACCACGGAAACGCCAACCACGGAAACACCAACCACGGAAACGCCAACCACGGAACCACCAACCACGGCAGCACCCACAACGACGGCACCCCCACCTACCACGGAGGTTCCGGCAACGACTACATCTGGAGCAATGGTCACCTCATCTGCAATTGCCAACGTCTTGATCATGGGTTTGGCCTACACAATCGCCTAATTGCAATCGATGACAACTTCAATCATGAAGCGATACATGTTAAACTTTATACGTAAAACGGTTGAAATAAATTTATATAGACACGTTTATGTTCGAGCTAGTAAGAAGCGGAACCAAAAGTCGACACCTTTGAAATACAAACATCACCGTATTTTCTGTATCCACTCGTACAACCTTATCAATCAGTTCCGCAGTTTAAATACTTTTCGATTTTATTAACATCGTAAATTCAAGCCAATATTAAATATCGCTGTATTTCACTTTTTCAAGTTTGTCAAAATTCAAGTTTATGACGTTGGTGGACTTGAATACCGAAAAACTCGTCAACAAAAACAGTGAACTGGAAAAAAGTTAACTAATTAGACGGTTTATGTACACGTTATCATCAACGACAGTGCTTTTCATTTTAAACGTAAAAACTGTGTTGTCTTGATTACAACTTTATCACTGTCTGTGGCGTATTCAATTTGTACTATAAATAACTTTATTTCATCATCAAATCATAAAATTTAGTGTGTATCATTCAAAACATCGGTTAATTGGTTAAGCAAAAAAGTTGACCAAAACCATCACAGCAATGTTTGCGATCGCAAATGAAGCTGCCGCTGACTTGGGTTTTTCGGTAGTTGTGTCATTAGATGTCGATGATGACTCAGTAGCGGTGCTTGGGGTGGTGGCAGTGGTATCAGCCATTACAGTTTCTACAAAAACGTTTCTATATGTCTAGTATATAATCTCTCCAAAACTCTGCTTACCTGCCAAAACGGCAACAATAGCCACAACGCAGAAGAGGAAGACAGCGCTTTTCATGTTTGAGCAATAACAACAAGATCAGAATACCCTCAACAACTTTGATGCTTCTTTTTAAGCATGCTAAACAAGTAAAAGGAGGAGCTAACTGCTTTTGCAATTAGCTCCGTGGAATGATGATTTACAAGATTTAAACAATGCAATCATCATTCCATCATGTGTTTGAAACAGTCATGTTTCTTAGAAGCGTCTTATTTGGGAAATATGAGCAATATTTTGGTGTTTTTAGCAGATGCCTTCTGAATTCTGGTGAAATAATACACTAAAATGTTAATGATTCGGTTTGGTGAAGCTTGCTTTGACGTCAGTAATGATACATGGTTTATTTCTAATTTGGTAAAGCAAATATCGTCAATGTTAAAATGGCATAAAGGAAATAGCAGAAAATGAAGTTTGTTTTTGAGGGATGGTGAAGACCGGGGTCTGAAATGCGTTTTTTCAAGCAAAATTTAGCAAGTTTTTTACAGATACGTACCAGAGTTGGTGAAATTGGCCTCCCATTTGTAGACATCATTGTCAACACCATTGCAACCATTACTTTTACAGGAGCAGATAACATACGTCCCTCGATCACTATCAGTTTTTCCGATAATACATCCACCATTAAAGCCTGGAGTCAATTGCCCGGGGTGACATCCATGATGATGACCACCAGTTTCATGTGACAATTTAAACGTGTAACAGGTGCCGTTGCAGTCGCGTGGGGTGATGCCAGCGGCACAGCTTACATTTTCGAATTTAAAGTTGAGGGGATTTGCAGCGCCCCAGGTTTCAAAGCAACTGTAACATTGAAGGGCTGTCACAGCCAAAGGTGTGAAGAAAAGGAGGAAAACAGCGTTCATGGCCATATCAATGGTCAGCGTCTGACCAAAAACGCTGACCCGTGGAAGGCTTTTATGAACATGGACGATGGAAAGGTGGAAATGTAGTAACAGCAAACACGGAAGGTGAATCAAGTTGTACAACACGATTTCAAATGATGCTTTGGCTGTTTCGGGATAGAATTCTTTGCGAATTGTACAGTTGTTTTGATAAAGTTGTACAGTTTTGGTGTGTTTTTACAACTTTGAATGGATTTTGTTTTACTTTTTCAGGGTATTCAAACTTTTATTTTGCCAATAAAAAGCTTACAAAACAGATGAAATTCAAGATACATCAAAAATAATCCTCTACAGTAAACTTCAAACAGCCCCATTCAGACTACCCCCCTCAATAGACCCCATACTCGAAGTCGATGCCGACAGCTTCTTGACCATCAGCTTGCCACTGGTGTTCCCATCATGCAAATTCTGATAAACAGGACTTCCATGCTCGCGGAAGGAAGCAAATGGCACTTCACGGGCGCAAGTGAATCCGCTTTTGGCGAAAATGTGGGCCGAAGCTTTGGCTGTGGCCACTGTTAATGCGTATTGGCAACTGTTTTCAACAGCAAGTTGGAGGGCCTTTTCGACCAGATGGGTGCCGATGCCATGACTGAAAAGAACCGAAGTAATTAGTAATGAATTAGCTCTATTTGAGGTTGAATTTGGTGCTTACCCAGCGTATTCTGGTAGGACAAACAAAATATCAATTTTGAAGGCCTTGTTGCAACGCGGCAAAAAGCGTTTGTAATCATGTTCAACTTCTTCGATAAAAACGACCAATTGATTGGCTGGATGGTTATCGTAGGGGCCATTGGAGATATCAAGGGCATAGTCTGGTTTCAGCTTGAGAGGGGTCATCGGATCGGAAGATTTCCTTGGCTGTTCCAATTTAACAACATAATTTAAGGCCATTCCGGCGATTTTATCCCCATCCATAGCCAAGATGGAATATGGGCCGCTGAAACCGCCCTCACAGATGTCGGTGTAGAATTTGACGGTGTCAGCTGGGGTTGCGCCTGGAAATTAACCTTTTAAACTTATCAAATGTTCAAATTAAGATCAAAACCTACCAACAGCCCTTGTAATCGGCTCGGCATGACTGAAAACATCGACCATCAACCGATGAACCTGCTCGAAATGGGCTTCCTTGTCTGCGATGACGTATTTCAGGTCGGTCGCCGAGCCTGGAGTCGCCATCCTTGTGCCCTCTGGCGCTGCAAAGCCATGACGGGACGACATCTCAAAGAGGTTCCCGGCCAACTCAGCCGCCGCCAAAAAGGGACCATGCGTCGCGGATGTCATTGTTTCTTTTAGGGCTGAAAATGTGAAAGCGTAAGCGTAAGCGTCAAAAATGAGTCAATTTGTATTGCGGAAGGGGAATTTTAAACAAAAACGACGCTTATGGACCCATAGACAGGCAACTTTTTCAGACAAAAGCACACTTTTGGTGTCTGAATTCAATTCAAAGTCCAAAAAGTCTACCAACCCTTAGCTTTCTGGAGCGCTAAACTGTAAAACTGGCGAAGATTCGTTGTCGCTGAATCCATTTTATCTCTTTATCTCACAAAATATCGGAAAAACTACATGCAAATCTCAGAACGCACACCCTTCCAGGATGTTATTTCCCAGGTGTGCCGTGTCGCAAAAACTGATATCCCATGCAGCCTGGGTCCCCGCCGCCGGCCAAGTCTATTTAGCTCCAAGCCAGCGGCAATGAAAAGAAAATCTAAGCCCCCTTTCAGCGTGCCGACAACGAACCTTCTTCCCGTGGCCATAGGCTATGATAGAAACACGCAACGCGAACCCGACTTCCGGAAAGCATGAGACTGTCTGATATTTTTCAATAGCCTCCGATAAAAACCAAAACCCAAACTTCTTTATATAAGACTCCCATCTCCAACCACTCTATTAAGTCAAAAATGGGCGGCCATAAAGTTTAATTTGTTTTTCCAGTTTCACCTTTTCCAACACATATTTGGAAATGTAAAGCAATTAAAGCTCTCATGACCTTTCCAGGCTGAAAGCCCTCAAAACATGGAATGTCAACCTTCCAATCTCGCAAGTTGTTGACGCACTTTTATACCACCTAAACAGCTACATCGAGATTGAACGTCAAAGTTCCAAATCAACAGGGGGCCGTAATTGACCGGAAGTTATGGTAAAGTTCACACCTTTACCGACACGCTGTTGACGGACCCCCTGTGGAGGTACAATTTACGTGACAGACTGGCATTTAGAAAGTACGAAATGTTCAAAAAAATGTTATTTATTTATAGAGCAACCTTGGATAATTATAGTAAATGTTGTGTATGTCGGGCGGGGGAGCACGTGGAAAAGGTATGCTAGATTTGGAAACATACTGAATTTGTGATGGATTGTGAAAATCCTTTTTTTCGGCGGTAGAGCTGGGTTTGAGCAAGCAGGAATGCTAACTTCGGGGGAAAACTGTCTACATGCCCGGGGGGTCATTTTCGCATCACTGTAGGTCGTCGTGGCCAAACCGACGAATGTGTGCGCAATCAATAATCGTAAAATGGCTTATTTAACGACTACATTTAGAGGAAAACAAATACTACGGATTTTCCATGGTACCACCAATAAAAGAAAATTTATTCAATCAGATCGAAAAACATAGGACCTCATAAGATGTTCTTTTTCTTCATCATCGAAATATATATAAACACCTTTTTTCTTTGGTGAATAGGATGCTTTATCGTATTTTTCAAAATGTTCATCAAATAAGTTATTCAAACGTTGTTCTGTGGCATTATCCCACTCGGCATCATCAGACATCGAAAAACTTAAGATAAAGTCTTCACGTTGAGTCTAAATTCAGTTTTGTAATTATTATACAAAAGAAAAAAGCAAAAAATAACTACCTTAATAAATTTCAGTAAAACTTTTTTATCAATTTCAAATACAGAGATTGGAGCGTCCCACACATCAAATGTTTTTAAAGAAATACACTTTGTTTCCACAAACGCTTCAATCCACCAAGCTGATGATGGAAACGTGGGCTCACGTACATCAAACCGTTTCAAATCCCTGAAAGCAAGGGAGTTGCAGAGCATTTTGGCCGCGTTTTTTGTTGTAAAGGAGCAGAGGCATAGTTCAACATGTTGAACAGTAGATTTAACTGCATTTACAAAGGTTTGGATAAACGTCTCATCCAAAAGACAGTCAGAAAATTCTAGGTATTCTGGTGCAAACCGAAAATCATCAAGAATTGTACTAAATAAAAAATTAGGCGTGCAATTTCTTATTGATACTTGTTTAAAAACGATGAATAACGGTGTGTTCTCCAGCTGTTCAGGATAAAACAACTTCTGCAAATGATTTTCTTTATCGATTATGAACCAGGCAAACATCAGTGACTGGATTTTTTGAATAGGTTGGAATCCAGAATACATAGGTGCAGCGATTTGAAAATCGTAGGCTTCAGATCGAGTAGAAAGTTCACGAAGACGTCGACGGATTCCATACGGTAGCTTTTCAAGCGGGTATGGCATGGTTATTGTTGTTAAATAGAAGATTTGGGCACGTATGGAACACAAATGAGCTTGCAGTGACTGTAATCTGGGTTAGTAAAGAAACTATAGAGATCTTATAAACTACAGAGATCGAGGCGACCGACTATGTCAGAACTGCGCTAGATGAGTGGGCGGGGATGCTAATTCTCTCTGAGAATACAAACTTGGAAACATGCTCCTGGGGATCCTTTTCGCACCCCCGTGTTGTCTAGGGACCGGTAGATCAAAATAAATGTTGTCCTTTTCGTTCGAAAACGATCTTATTCGATGCAAAATGCCCGTATATTTTATATGAAAGAACAATTAGATATTTTTAAATCGTAAAGGCATAAAAATGCCGAAGAAAGAATGCGAAAAACTTTCGGTCTTTACCCACCACATACCACTTCTAGTTCATCTTAAGGATGAAAAATGATGAAAACAAGCTTTAAAAAGTAGTCAATTTTACAATTTTGCAAACATGTGCGTTAGAAACATTTTGGTTGATGCTGATGCATCACTGACTGACCAAGTTCTTTGTTGTCTTTCCTTAATTGTAATATTACATTGTTTGTCGTGTCATTTGGGCAGATTGGTGATGCATCATCAAAGTATCAAAATCAACACCCGCGCAAACACTTCTTCCTGACAATATCAGGGCACACCGCACCCCTCACGTACCCAATCTGTGGCACTTCACGTGAACATATCTAGTGGGCTTCTAGTGTTAATTGACACCAAAATCCCGGCAAGACAATTCGATTAATCAATGTTTCGTCGGTTTTTTCATGTTTCGACGTCGTCGCTGCACTGATTCGGCGGGGGTGCTTTCCGCATTCCAACTTTCAACACTTTTCCGCCGGGGGCTTGCGCAGATTGATCAAGACAGACATGAACCCCTGATAGTTGATACATACAACATAACAGCGATCCCAAAATTTACAATTTTATCACACCCTGTGACAAGCGGGTAATCACCCGGGAATCCGAATTTGGACGTCCAAGGGCTGAAACACAACACAAGGTTATGCACACAGGGAGTGGATTGTTGTGCGCGAGAGGCACGTCGACCAGACGACGAGAGAGAGCAACTTTTTTCCAGTCGCGAAACTGTGGTTCTTTTTGTGACACACAGTGCCACACATTCGTGGTACTCAATGTATCACTTAAAAATACAACACACTTTTTTCAGTGTATAATATTGATTTGAAATTTACATTTGACCGTCAGAGAGCTGTATCCGTCGAATATGAGTAAGGCGGATCACTATACTTTCTATCCCGCTTGGGAGCTGGCTAGAGCGAAGATTTCGGCGTAGCGAAGGCTAAGGGGGGAGCCTTACCATGCACAACTCCTGCCGGCGAATTCTGCGTACGGCCCTACACAGTGCTCACCACCCACTTTTCGAGGTAGTCCACGTCAAAATCGATTGGCCCATTTTCCACCCCCGCATGAGCACTCTGAACAGTGTGGTTCGAAACGTCCAAATTTCGGGGCAATGAAAATCGCAATTGTTAGATTCTGTTGTGATAATTTGGCTTTGCTTGCTATTCGATCGGCTAACAGTTGTAATTCGTTATCTTGGTTTTGGTCTAACGCGATTCGGTGGACTTGTGGTCGCGTTTCTGTCATCACTTTTTACATTTCCTCAGGGCAGGATCTTATTGAGATGTAGCTCAGAGTAACCTGACTACCTGAAAATATCCTCGTTTCGTTTAACTTTTGGCTTTTGTACTGAAAAAAATCCAATACGTGGGTGGCGTGATGTATTTTTTTTACTTTTGCTGTCATTTTTCTCAAAACCTGGAACTGGTCCACATTTTCACCCATTTTATCATGATTTTGTTTGTCAGGTAACAACGGTTGATGTAAAAAGGCTTTTTGCCGACATGTTATTGATTTGCTTTTTTTGTTTAGTCACCTTTCTATCAAAACTTCGCTCTTTTAATCGATGATAAGTCGTGTATCCACCCCATGCCGCTGGTTGTCGACTTTACAATGTACAATTTTCGTGGTTGTTCATCACCTCCATATCATCTCAATGCTTTGTATCCCACATTTGCGAGTTTTTCAGACAAACCTTCATTTGTTGACGATCGTGTCCTTCTCCGATACCAACAAAACCTCCATCGAAGTAAGTTTTTATAGCTTTTTATAGCTCTATTTCAACCTTTTTTTGATTACAGAACCCCCACAATGGCCACCACTTTGCCGTCGACTTCCAAACAGGGCAACATCTCACATCAGGACCTGTACATGCCAGCAACTATGCTTACTCCTGATGCCGCCGGAAAGGCCGAATTTGAACAACGGTGCCTCGCCGCTACCTACCTGGTCACAATGACCCCAGTCTGGACGGTTCTGACCGAAATGATCGACGGCGAGGTTCCAGAGCTCGCGAGGCCCTCTGTTAAACGGGTCTTCGCGTATCTGCTTTGCGCCGTTCACGGCTTCGGCGAGGAAATGAGGCCCAACGGCGGTAAGATTGACATCAGTGAACTCGACGGTGAAGAACTGGGAACCTACCATGATGAGACCAAAATGCTGTTTCACTCCATCAGAACGGCGCGCCAAGTCCTGCTCAAGCCGTTTGTCAGGTTCACCGTTCTCGTTGCTGTAAGAACGCTCGAAGATGGCGGCTGTAACCGTGGCAAGATTATGGACATGCAGTTTCAAACGCTATTCGATGATTTCAAAGTCGAGGCCAAGATTATGAAACTGCTCTGGGCGGGCTACCCTGACGACACGCCTCAGGACACAGCTAAAAAGTTCTCAGCTACCTTGCTGGACCTGGTTCAGCTCGCCTTTGATGGCAAAAAGATCGCCGGAAACCTGCAGTAAGACAGCCGACTACGACAAGGTCAACCGTGTCACCAAGAACACCATCGACTATCTTTAAACTTACTATTATCTCCTCCTGTATTTATGTATTTACAGTAATTTCGAACTTTTATCAGTCTGATCCTTCAAGTTTTTTTCATCATTTTACATGAGTAAAACATGTTTCTTATTTGTAGATAAGAAATATGTTTTACTCATGTTTTTTTATCTTTTACATAAGTAAAACATGTTTCTTATCTACAAATAAGAAACATGTTTTACTCATGTTCAGCACTTCTTTGGAAGGTCCTTAGGAGTTGAAGAAGTACATGGTTGATTTCAAGTTGAACGGTAGCCGCTATGTGCTGTTCGTTGCTTTGATCTCTTTTTGAATTCGATGAGGCTGTCGAACATATCCACGGAGGCGGTACAAACAGCATCAGCATGTTTGTCATCCGTGGCGGTTCGATCGTCTTCATCGAGTTTCGGAAACGCATTGCCTGAACGTCATTTTTGATTATTGGATCTCGATTTTGTCAAGCTTGCTTCAATTTGTTTGATGTTTTTATGTGTTTTTTGCATTTATAAAAGTGACTTTATTAAAAAAAATGCATCTAGGGGTTATAATATGTTTAGGAATAAGCAGCTTCAAACTTTATTTTCACCAACAAAATCATCCCAGATTTTGATTTCGTCGCTCTGGAATGAATACACAATCGAGAGGCCCCATAAACGCTCTCATAACGAAAACCGCACAACCTGCTGATAAACAAACAGAGATGTTAGCTCCGGAGAAAAGACCCGGATCTTTAGGAGGGATCCGGATCCAAAAG
>KB455081.1:424168-500583 GCA_000341325.1 Panagrellus redivivus
GCCCTCATACCTGTATTTCCGTGTTGAACTGTAGGATCCAGAGGGGATGGGGCGGTGCGTGCCTTCTGGAAGACCGACTCGATTGACCCTGTTCGGAGTTAAGGGTGTCTGCGCGAGACTGTAACCGGTTTTTATGGGGCCAGCTTCTTGGCAATGTCAACGACAGTCTTTCGGGAAGAAGACAAAACTTGAACGCATACAGTTCCGTCCCAAAGCAAGGAACGCTTTTTGATTCCATTTCACTTTCCAATCTAAGGAACCAAACGAAATCGTGGCAAAAACACGTTCCGACTCCAAGTCCATGGCCTACTCAATCAAAAGGCGATAATGGCCAACAAAGTCAAGAACGACGACATCTAGCTCCTCCTTTTAAGGCCTTCCCGCCGACCCCTAGCTATTTTTTCGCCGCCTTCAGTCTCATCGGACAAAAACAACAGCGAAAAAAAGTTATATACAATACCCACCCAGACCCGAAAACAGTACCCACCTGTCTGATGTCTAACGTCCAACTTTTTTTTTGTTTTGACGTCCTAAACTTAAGTCTTGTCATTTTAGAAGAAATCCTCTTCGCGCACAAACACATCCTCGCAAAGTCGGCAGTCCTTAGGCAACAATTGGCTTATTTCGGCTCCACAGCGGCGCCGTTTGCCTTTTCGACGTGTTTCCTGGATTTAACCATGGTCCCACACGCTATGACCAACTTTAAGAAGCTACTAATGCTCATGTATGGCGGCGGCGGTGGTGGCGATGAAATGCCCCCTGAGAGTACGGTATGTTTGTTGAGCTATTTCTTTCACTGTTGCGAGAGGGCTTTTCGGTCGTGGTTTTGCTATTCATAGTTCTTATACCTTACTTGAAAGTAAGATGTGTTTGTATTTTTCGAAAATAATTAAAAATTGTTTGTACAATACGTGGTGCGCTTTTAAATGCTATAATTGCGCTCCCGAAAAAGCAATGCCTAATGATTGGGTTTTTCAGGTAAGCTCGTTGGCAAAGTTTTTGCAATTCCCCGAAATGCCGACGCCACCAGCGCCTTCCAATACCAAACCAGTGCTTAATGACAGCCTAGCGGCATCACAGTTGGCTATGTTGGCATCGATGGCGAGTATGCCGAATTCGAGCGAGGCCCAAAATCCGTTGGCTAATCGTATGTTTAATTACCTGCCTTAAAATACTTAAAAATGATCAAATTTCAAGTCTACGCAACCTGTCTATTGCAAAACGCCGGCGCTCCAGCCTTCATGGCAGCAACCCTTGCCGCTATGAACAACCTTAATGGCAATCCGACCATGCCATCGACCACTTCAACCGAACCTCTATCCCCAAACAGTCTCACAATGCCATCCAGCACCCCGCCAAGCGTCCCTGACAGGTACATTATATCATCACTTTTTAATTTGTACTTAAAAAAATTACATAAATTCCAAAAATGACGAGAATCTTTCTCATTTCCGGCCCTTTGCCCCTGGCTATCCTTAACCTTTCGCTTTCATCATTGCGTGTCTAATACGTTTACAAAACGCAATGTTGTAGCTGGTCTTGGATAAGCTTCAAACCTCCTTATCCGACTTATCCCTACTAAGCCCCCGTTCCGCTTCTTTCCAGGTCACCAACAGCTGCTCCATCACCCGAAGCCGCTGAACAGCTCATCGTTTCCAATGATAAGGAAGGCTGGTGTCGCAATAAGAAGTACATCGAGACCGTACCCAATGGCTACAGATGTACAGTATGCAGGAAAGTGTATGGTCGTTACAATTCGGTTTCTTATCACGTGACGATCTATCATCGGAATCCACCGATTCAATGTGGCGTCGAAGGATGTCCGTTTACGACGAGGGAAGCGAGATACATCCATTTCCATAAGTATTATCGACATGGAATCAAGCTGCCTGATTCGATTGACTTGGCTAGTCGGAAGTGCCCGTATTGTCGGCACATATCTAAATCGCCGGCCATGTTGGAGAAGCATATTTGTCGACATGTGCAGGATTGCTTGAAAAATGGGCAGGATTATACTTGTTTCAAGTGTAATTTCGAGACGACAGATCAGAAGGCCATGTTCGCCCATCTGAGAGAGCATAGCTTGCCGAGTGGGAGTGATGGTGGGTCAGAAGCGGCAGAAATTGAAGCGACGCCGGGTGTTTTGCAATGCCAAATGTGTCCATTGATAGCGGAGAGCCGAGATGCCCTTCAAAGACATCAAATCTTGACGCATAGTGGCGATCTAATGGCACTGGCATCGAAAGTTGCTCCAGCCCAGGCACCAGCACCGACTACAGTAATGGATGAAGCCATGGCTAGACAGCAACTAACCTTAATGGCCTGGCAACAACTTTTCTTGAACCAAACAGCTGCTGCAGCCATACCATCGACGTCTTCGCCTTCTCCTACCGGGTCCGAAGCCACTTCAACGACGTCTTCAACCATCTAAACGCCCACCCAATCTGCTTTCTGTCCACTTCCTTCCGATCTCAGTCGGTCGCCAAACCCAACTCATCCATGATCGAAACCGGACCCAACATGGATAAGCACATCACTTTTCACTAAAAATCGCGGGTGGATAGAGTCGTCCATTGCCGACGACCATTGCTGTAGATTACCGTTCAAATCAAAGACGCCCCAACTCTTGCCTGTGCTTCAATACTTCGATATACTGTAGATATTTCAAATACAAAACCACGCATTTCACTTGCCAATTTCAATTTCAATTTCAACATTTTCATCCAAATACAGCTTTCCTTTAGCCCTTCACAATGTAAACCCTACAATAGCTTTGATTATCACTTTTTCCAATTGTAAGCCACAACCATAGACACCCTTTTTAACCCTGCATAATTTCAATTTACTTCATTTCAACGACAATTTATTGTATCTATTGAAACTGTTTTTCCATTTCCTTATTACGACATAATAAAATAATGAAATTATTAACTGAAAAAAAATCCGAACAAAGTCCAACATTCATCGAAATTGGTAGCCAAGAACTAAATACTTATTTTGGAGATCATTAAACACACGGACATACTTGAACGCTAAAAAACAACCACCATCGGCATCGAAGACGACAATTTAGTTAGATCGGTCGGTCGGTCGGAGGAAAGCGAAAAAAACAAAGTCAAAGTCAAACAAAATACACGTAGCGATGAAAAAATTTCACCGAAAAACAAGATTCTTGCACTTTGTCAGCTGCTGCTGGTGGTGACGACGGTCGGGTCTTCTTCGTCGGGCAGATCGAACGATCGGTTGAACTTTTTCGCGAAAAAGGTTTTTACTTTGGCTGCTTTTTGGCGCAGATCGGGGTTCAGGAAGGATGGAGCGTCTGGAAAGGGGTTTTTTGAAGTTTCAAAACAAACAAACGTTCAGAAAAATGTCAACTTAGATCGAAAAAGCAAACATAGATGAAATTGATACAGTAGCAAAATTATTTAAAAAAAACATAGGATTTTTGATCAAAAAAAAAGAAGTTTTGAAAAAATTGATCGTTTTGAAGGGAAAAAAATCAAAGAAGAATCAATTTCGATCAAAGGAATACAACATTTAGTCCAAATGTAAGCAAAAAATGTTACAGTAAAGAACGAACCTTCAATATTGGCAAAGAACCAAGCTAGCGTCGTCGCGAGAAAGTTATCCTTGCTCAAGACGTCGACGAAGAAGTCATCCGGGCACAGTTTGACCTGGAAGAAGATGACCATGAGCAGGTCAATGTAGAACTTCGGCTGGGTAATCAGGGCGCCACGACAGGAGCTGAACAGATGCATCAGTCGTTTCCACTGTTCGAAGCCATCGTAGACTTGGGCGACCAGAAAGACGACGAAACTGTATTGAAATTCGCCGAGGACTTCGGTGTAATCGTCGCCGAGAAGGGCAGCAAAGGCCATTAGGCGGTCAGTGTTGTCGATGCCGGGGCGGAATTTGGCTGATTCGGTGAACTGAAATGGATTACTGTGTGAATTAAAAGAAGTCAAAACTAACCGGAACATCGGGAATCGCCGTGAATCGCACTTCATAGCCTTCTTTAACCCTAACAATGGGTAGTCCATTCGGGTCCCGGAACCGTAGTCGTTCACCCTTGTTGGACCGATCAACATTGAAGACAGCTTTGGGATCCCCAATTTCGGCCGCGACATCCTCCTCTTTGGTGATCGTTTCCGGCTGCCCTGTGATCAGTCCCATCGGATTCGTCGGCCGTAGCCTCTTTTCAGTCTTCTCAGTGATGTGGTTCGACAAACTGACCCAATTCTGCGTCACATCGAATGGATAGGCCGCCAAGTTCCGATCAATGTGTTGCAGATTGGCCCGTAATCTGGCTACATCTTCATCTGTGGCCGGGGTTTCGGCAAAGGTTTCACCTTTCTTATCCCACTTGTGAAGGAGGACTTCATTGCCTTTGATCCATTTAAAGAACCCAATCCTCGGAGCAGTCCCACTGGCCAAGAAGAAGTAATGAAGTCCCGGCGGAATCAGCTTCAATCCAAGAAAGTTCGATCTGACCGTCCAGGACTTGTAATCCACGCCGAATTCCATGCCTTCTGGGACATTCTGAATCACGAGGAAGCCGCATTCATTGAACAGCTGCTGAGCTAGCTCTTGAGGCATTTCGCCGCCTGCCATGGCTTGGCGGATCTTTGCGACGTCCATTTTCTGAAAAGTTACCGTAATCCTACCGTACCACATTTTTCACAAATATTGGAATTTCCAACCTTAAAACGCATTCACGACATTCTTGGCAGTACATATTTATTATTAATTAAATTACAATAGTTAGAAATAAATAAACAATCCAATTACATCAGAAAAACGATCCTTATTTGGCCTTCTTGGTCTCCGTCGACACAGCCTTCGGCGCTTCCTTATGGTACAAAAAGACGCAGGAGAACAACACGACGCCGATCATCATACTGAAGGAGCTCACGTAGTACGGGAACGCGCTTCGGATGAATCGCTCATATTGGGTGTGGAGCAGAGGTCGAACACTGACTTGCTGGACATCGTACAGATGCGAATATCCGAGTCTGTGGTAGTCGACGAGGAACTTGAAGACGCCGTAGACGTCGGGAAGTTTGAAGACGGTCGTCAGCTTGCCGTTGGAGGGCTTCAAGAAGGTGCGCACGAAGGGATCGATACGGACGAATTCGAGTTGGACGTCTTTACCGGTGTAGGGGACCCATTTGCCGTCCTTGAGCTCTTCGATTTCGATGGAGTATTCCTAAAATTGAAGGAGGTTGTAGTTTGAGGTTGGGGATGGGAAAAAAGGGACTTACAACATCCTCGGTGATAGTGTAATCACGCGGCGGGGCAGATTCACCGACGAGATGGTGGTTGACGGACTTGACGCGAAGAACGCCCTTCTCTTGGAAGGCCCATTGGCTCAGGGCGTCGACGAAGGGACCGTTGCCGGATTTGACGGGCCTGGAAGATGAAATTATATATAAAGTCACGAAAATTATATATAAAGTCTTACTTGGCAGCACTTCCAACCTTCTGGACATTGGCATTGATGAAAGCATCGCTGAAAAGCTCAACAGAGCCAGTCACGACAACACGGGCATTGTTACGAGCCTGGAGGGCACCGACCAAAACAGCCGAGCGACCGATCGCCGAGGGGTATTCGTTGACGACCTTGTTGGGGGCGAAGGAGTAGGATGTCGTGGCAGCCGTCAAAACGTCCAACTTCAAATTGTTCTTCGGGTTCGCGACCAGAGCCGATCCACGGTACAAGATAGGCGCAGTGATAGCGGCCTTGTTGCCAATGATAACGCTGGCTTTCGTCAAGTGTTTCGGATCAACCAAAACAGCGGTATGGTCCCCAGAATCCACGGTAGCATCATAGTTGTGATGGTCGATCAAGCTCGTCGAATCATCATCAAACTCGTACCCGGATTCGCTCGCCAACTCACGGATAGCATCACCAAGCTTGGCGCCACCAGCGAAGAGGACATTTCCACCGGCATCGACAAAGTTTGTGATCTCGGCGACGGACAGAGAGCCTCCGAATTCCTGGACGGACGGCGCGAAGATAACGAGATGATCATAGACGAATTCGCCGTACTTGAACAGCTGGAGGTTGGCGTCTTCAGCCCGTTTGACGGTGAGCACGTAGCCGCGGGTTTCGAGCGATTTGAGGAAGATGGAGTAGGTCTGCTTGGCGGCCGGCGATTCGAGAAGGACGAGGACGCGGTTCTTGGCCGGAGCTGTCTGGGCGACGGCCACGAGCAGCAGGAGGGCTGCTGCGAGTTTGAGCATGGTTCTGGAAGGGGTGGAGGGTTAGATAGGGTGGAAATTGGGACAACACGTTGAACGAAACGCGTGAAATGGACAGGTAAAGAATTGCCACGTCGGCTGCGTGTCGGCCAACGACAGCTTTCTGGCGTTGTGTTCCGAGCGTCTATACGCTGTTTTTGTTTTTTAATTTCTAACAAAAAGTTAGCTTTGTTTTTAGTTAAGCAATCTCTTCTTTCTATATAAACAAAACCATGCTCACAGTAACAAATCTCATCAGACAAAAAGGTCGGAAATTATCTAGCTTGCGTAATATCAAGCCCCAAAACATACGCGCATACTCCCACCACGAAAACACTGCACACGAATGAGGACCACAAACATCGCAATCGAAATTTGCATAACGCTCCCGCTTTTTCTCGCGCTTTTCACCCTTTTCGTGTCCATTTTTCCTCACAAATCCAATCCCATCATGTCCGAGAGAACTCCCAATGTCAGATTTCATCGATTCCCCGTTAAAATATATATAAAACCCTCCATTTTTCAGATCTCCCCCATCATGACCGATCTCCTCCTCGATCCGGCGATCCGAACATGGGTTTTTATACCTATAGTCGTCGTAACCTTCTTCGCAGGCATCGTCCGCCATTACGTGCATCTGCTGCTCCAGACGAAGAAGAAGGGTGAGCTTGTCAAGCTTCAAGATACGCACTACCTAGCCAAGGCGAGACTTCTCCGAATGAATGGCGGTGTCCTGCCTCGGGCCGACTTTGAAATGCGTAAACACTTCCTCACAAACGAGAAGGAAGGCTATCTCCAACAGAAGATGCAAGCACCCTCCAATCAGGCCAACATGATGACCGATCCGTCGATGATGACGGAAATGCTCAAGGGCAACATGCTAAACATGATTCCCATGGTGGTCATCGGCGGCTGGATCAATTGGACCTTCTCCGGCTTCGTCACGACCAAAGTGCCCTTCCCATTGACGCTACGATTCAAGCCGATGCTCCAACGCGGTGTAAATCTGTCGTCCTTGAATGCAGCATGGGTATCATCAGCGTCGTGGTATTTCTTGAACGTGTTCAGTCTCCGATCCATCTATGCCCTCGTCCTGGGCGATGACAACGCCGCCGGCACCACGATGGATGAGCAATTGGCAGGTGTGAACCCAGCCGTTCAACAGGACCCGAAGCAGGTTTTCAAGGCCGAATGGGAAGCGTTGCAAATTTCGTTCCACAAGTTCAAGCTTTAGTGGGGATGTTTCGTGTTTTCGAGGCCAATGTATGTTCCTATTTTTGCGCTTTCTATATTTTTCTGTCTTTTCGGCTTTTTATAGTCAAAAAATTACGATAGTCAAGTTTATTTATTTTGCGAGAATTGTGATTGACCATATTTGGATCTTCAAAGTGTTAATAATGTGCAACTTTAATAAAAATAACCGATTTTTTGGATCTTTCATGCAAAAAACACACCTTGGCAATGATCGGGGGTTGTTTCGGCACATCAAGACGTGAATTTTGTCTCTAATTAGGCTACGCTGCTACTTTGGGTGCATACTACAGAAAACAGCGAATTGAAAAGTGTCTACGTACGTTTTTGATGCGCCATTCGAAAATGCGCTTACGCTATTAGTGTACGCCAACAAGACAGCCTCTATAAATGTTTACACCAAATCGCTTTTTAGCTTGATACCCTCATTTTACCAAGTGTACGCTAACTTTTATGCACGTACGTTATTCTAAAAGAGTACGCTGATCAGTAAAGTATGCACACCTTTGAACTCGCTGATACACAAAATATTTTATGTGCATACGTTACAGAAAACAGCAAATGGAGAATAGCGTACGTACACTTTTGATAAGCCGTCTAAAAGTGCAGATACGCCATTGATGTATGCCACCAAAAGAGGGTCTATAAATGTTTACACCAAACCGCTTTTTAGCTTGATACCCTCATTTTACCAAGTCTAGGCTGACTTTTATGTACGTACACTATCCCGAAATAGTACCTTTATCAGTATAGTATGCACACTTTTTGAACTCGCTGATAAATCAAAACCGCGTACGTGCAGATTGCACAATAGTTATGACGCATGCACACCTTGTTCATACTTTATCACTGTATATTTACTCCTTTCATCCTTTTACAGTTTTTATTCGTTCGCACACTTTTTTGAACACCTTTAGCACTGTTACGTATCAGTGCGAATGCAACATCGACTGTTCTATGCCAACAGTGTGCGAATGGGTTGAAATGCACAAATTTTAATATACGTTTTTTTCCAATTTTCTTTCATTTTGTCACTTCCAAGTCCACCTTATTTCCATATTTATTCGCACTAAACCTTGTATCAAGACCGAGGCGCGAAGACAAGAAATCAGTGTTGTTTTTTGTAGCATTAAAAGGAGGCGAAGTTTTTTTCCAAAAGCAAGCAGCGCTAACCAAAAAGTACATATAAAAAACAGGTTTACAAAGAATCTGGGTTTGCCACTTCCTTTCGGGGGGATTTTTACAAAAGACCAAAAAAGTCAAAATCGTACTCACACAAAAGTTACAAATGAAAAACCACAGATAGGCAAAACGACGCTTGGTTTTTTTCTTTCACGAAAAAGTTCAACGAGTAATAATAACACATGTGATCGGTAGTTGTTTGTTTACACTTTCAATCAATCCAAAACAGTAAGATGGATTTCATGAATGAGAGATACAATTTTAAGGAAAGGGATAGAAAACAGAACAGTGGCTAATTCGGACCGAACTTTCGAAAAGACAGACGCCTGCATTTGCAAAGTGTGGAGAGATGTGGTGGAAAAATATTATATTTGGAGGGATGAAATAATTAAACAATGCGGCTCCGGACTCGAAATCGAATCGACTTTGATCGAAGTGAAAAGTTTTCGCAGAAGGAGGGGAGTGTGGGCAGATGGGTCTCGACGAGAAGAACACCCGCAAAAGAAGTTTTTTTCGTGGTGGGAGTAAAACCGGGGGGTGGTGGTGGGACGGGCGGATTACAACGCAGCAGGAAAGATGGAGATTGATTTAACATTAGCTTTTTAAGACTGTAGACTAAATTAGACAGAAACAAAAAACACAACAGATCGAATTCTTCTTCTTTCTTTGATGCCAAAAACCTTTTTCGTTTCGTCATTGATCCCTAGCGAAAAAGAGCGGAGCGTACGTGTCCTAGTCCAAGTCCTACGGTTTTCGGACACAAGTAGAGTTTTTTCCCTTTACAGAAATTATTCTTCATACAAACACTGAACAAAGTACACAAAAAAGAACAAAAAGCATTGATTGGGTAGGGGTGGTGATGAGAAGTTAGAGTTACGGTGGGTAGGAGGGGCTTGGTGGATGGTTTCGATTTCGAATAAGTAACTTTTCAAAACAAAACGGTATACATTAATGAAGACAAAAACATGATTAACAGCGGCAAAATAGGAAGAATACGGATAATATTTAACAGGACTGACTGTCAGCGGTCGGCATCTAGTTCCAGATCTTGAGGAAGCTGTCCCAGGAGCCTGTGCACACGGCCATGCCATCCTCGGTGACGCCCAGGCAGGAGACACGGTTGTCGTGGCCGGCGAGGACGCCAGCACGCTCCTGTCGCATCGAATCCCACACGTTGCAGTTGAAGTCGTCGTAGCCGGCGAACAGCAAGCGACCCGATTTCGAGAATGCCACGGAGGTGATACCTGAAATTGAGAATTTCATGAGAATTGACCCCTCAAATGTCGACTTTGTCCATCGGAGCCTCCTGCGACGCCGATGAAGACCCCCTATCTCCAAAAGTGGAGCCAATCAAACCATCCCCGAAACGCCAAAGACACACAAAAACGTACCACAAATGATGTTGTCGTGCGAATACATGGCCAACTCCTGGTCGGCACGAATGTCAAACAGTCGGCAAGTAGCGTCATCCGAGCCCGTCGCGAACGCATTGCCCGAGGGGAAGAACTGAAAAAGGCACCAATTCAATTCACCGAATCTTCAAAATGACATCATCATCAACTCACCGCCACAGCATTGATATCAGATTCATGACCAGGGAACGTCTGCTTGCACATACCGTCACGGATGTCCCACAACTTGGCGGACGCATCGCAAGCGCCCGAGATGAAAGTTCGCATGTCCGGAGCCAACGACAACGACATGACATCGCCCGTGTGGCCCGTGAAGGCAGTCACTTGTTGGCCCGTCTCAATGTCCCACAATGCACTGAAATGATACCATCATGAAGTGAAGAAGTCAAATCAAGAAGCTGGAAGTCGCCTACCAAGTCATATCACCAGAAGACGTAACAATCTGGTTGTCGTCGAGGAAGCGACAACACGAAAGGTAGCCCGTGTGGCCGGGAAGTTCCCGCGAAACGCGAACATTGCCTTCGCGCGTCTTGAGCGAGTAAATGCTGCAAATGTTGTCGAGACCGCCGCAGGCGACAAAGCTGCCCGACGGCGCGTACGCGCAAGTCATCACCCATGACGATCGCAGCGGAATGGCGTGTACCTGGAAAGATATGGGTTACGGTATGTCAAGGTTGCCTTTTTGTCATCATCTTTGTGCTTTAAATGCCCGAAATTGGTGCCAAAATTGAAACTAGCGCTTTGCATTAGAAGGCCCCTGGCTTGCTTGCTTCGATTTGATTGATACACCGCCTGGCCTCAGGCACGCTCGAATTAGGAAAGCAACCTCTTAGCTGGCTGGTTTGCTGGATGGCAGCCTCTCCAGGCGTTGATGACCATCTCTCTTGCTAGTCAGTCGCCAGTCAGCCAGGATGCCGTCCATGTCCATGGTCTATGACCCAAGTGTCTCTCTGCCTTCCCCCTGCGGCGACAATGTCGTCGTCGTCCTCTGCCCCTGCCCGTCTGAACAAGGCCATTATAGCCATGCTCCCGCAGGCGCCAACCCTGCCTTGCCTTCCAAAAGGGGGGTTCGCCTGTGCTTCACCAATCGCAGCCACGGCGCCCCCTGAGGAACCACGACTGAACATAAGATTCGTGTCGTCGAAACCCAAACAATGAATGCATTCGCTGCCCTCTAGCAGTAGCAAAATACCGAAAATTGACTCCAAAAAGGGCCTTCAACGAAAAAGGTTACCCAATTCTGTGGTCGCGCACCCCAAAACGCAAAAGTAGATTGTGCGTGAAGTGCGGTCGAATCTATCTGGGTAGATTGTACGCATTTCTCAAAATTTCACCTTAAAATTTTCAAAAAATTTTCTATGTCCGGGAAAATGAGAGATAGATTCTACGCACTACACGCACATGTGCGTTTGCGTTTTGGGGTGCGTGTCCCCCCAAGCAAGCTACAAATGGCAATGGTTTCTAACCCACCCCCACTTTTCATGGAAGCGCTAACCTAACCCAACCCCAAATGGGGACATAAACACTTTCAGTGCCACCGGTAGCTATGGGAACACCGGTGATAGCGGTGTTCGCACATGCCCGCGTGAGAATATCCATGGCAACGAGCATTGTCAGCAGTCACCTACCACCGAAAAATGGCACAGTACCAATAACTGGAGGTGGCTAACTAACCTAGACCAGGTGACTGGTGGCATTTGGGAAGGAAAAAGAGGTTCAAAGCATGAAGGCATAGCGCGAAAGTGCAAAAACACCAAAAGCGATCATACTTTTCAAATCGTAAATCCCCTGAGGCGCCACATAGATCCCCTGAGGCGCCATACACCCAAAAAAGACCCACCTTGTTAGTCGTATAGCTGTCCCAAACGATGAGCTTTCCGTCCTGTGAGGCGGAGACGAGGTTCCGGGAGTCGCTGGCCCAATGCATGGCATAGATCTTGGCGAGATGACCACGAAGGGTCCGTCGTGTCCGCATCTGGATCCGACCGATGGGCTCCAAGTTGGCCGCGACTGACGCCAGTGTCGTGTCATTGGCGGCTTTGCGGGCTTCCTGAAAGACGCAAAATGTGAAATGAAAATCGATCGATACGGGGGTCCAAAGGCTAGCGCTATTGATGACAAATAAAAAAGTTCGCAAAAACAAAGATGGCTTACCCGAATTTGAGCCTTAAGCTGTTCGGCTTCTTGCCGAAGTTGATCCAATTCGCTCATGTTGGATGTATGTGGCGGGGGTGGGTGGGCGATTCGAAGTCGGTGAGAGTTACACCGGCGGAGAGGTTGACAACAATGTCGGACTGGATGGATGAGAAGGGGAAGAGATTGGCTCGAGACGAGAACTACCTACGCGAGAGCGAGTTCGAAGTTCGAAAAGGCCTTCCGGGGGAAACACGGCAGTTTTTGGGGAGGAGCGGGGTTGAGGACGCGGACCGCGTTTGGACTTGGAGTTGGTGGTGAGGTTGAAACGGGGTTGGTGAGCAAGGGGTGAGGGGACGACGGCGAACTCAACGATTGGCAGCACGACGAGTTGAAAAACGCGAGAGGACCGACACGACCGGTCGTCCGTGGTCCGTCGTTGTTGTTGTTTGTTTGTCGTTGACCAACACCAACGGTTTTGGGATGACTGATACGTTTGAAGAAGCACGGATTCTTCAAAGCCCTGCGTACCCAAAAAGTGAATCGGCGTCTAAGCTAGAAGTCGCTGAAGGGCTGACGACTTCGTTGAGATGGTGATTGTTGATGATCTTCTTCCGACGATGCCGCGCACACAGCATTCAACGCAAGAACCCTCGTGGCGGATCGAAACGGCGAACTTCGAAATTGGCGGCGCTCTCCACGCGGGTTGTACGGTGTGAGAGGCGCGCGCGCGGAGCGAGGGATTCACGGCCGGAAGTCGCGACACTCGAACGGGGTTACGACACGCCGTGGAAACAGTGGGGGGAGAAACGGCGCTGCAATGGCATAACATTCATTAAAGCTCAATCTTAACACGAAATGTGACATTGTCAAAACGCGTAATTCATTCGATAACCGCACAGCGTGTAAACAAATGTTGCCAAAGACACGCACTGGCTTCACGCGTCGCGATTAACCGTAATTATGGGCGTCGGGGATACAATTCAGATGGCGACGACGGCGAGAGTCTCGTTCGTTCAAACAACCTGTTTACAGTCTACATTGGTTGGTTGGTTCGACTGTCACCACATTCTTAAAGGCAAGGGGGCATCTCGGCCCGAGGGCCCCGGGTTTCGAAGACCAAAGAGAAGTGAGGAAGGACAACACCGACGGCGAAAGGGCCGAAAAAAACTGAAATACACGGAGAGAGTGAGCGAGGGAAGAGGAGAGAGGAGCCAAAAATGTATGTTGTTGGCCACAGGCGCTGCTACTGCGCGTCGTCGTCGACGGCGGCGATGGCGACGCTGGCAGTAGCGGTGGGGATGCCCATGTTTCTCGAGAGTCGGTCGTGCCCACAGGGGAAACGCTGTGGCTTGGTTGTCGCCGAGAATAAGCGCGCCCCATGCCGGAGAGACTGCGAGGAAGGAAGAGAGAGCATAGCCCTTCAGGCTGGTTGGTTCGTGGCAGTCGGTTTGTCGGGGCTGGCTGGCTGGAGGCTTCGTCGGTCCTTCCGAACATCGTTGTGGTGCCACACAGAGCGAGCGCGACGACCACGATACTATAGCCTTGAGGCGCCAGCGCCAGCGGTGGCATGCCTCTCTGCCCCTCTTCGGGGTGGCGGCTCAACGGCAGCGTGCATCCATCCCACTCGGTCTTCCATGGCCCTCAGGGCTCGAAAGACAGCCTAGCAAGGGGTGGTGTCCAGCCTCCCCCTATCCGCATTAAAGCCACTCTCGAAGAGCCAGCGAGTAGAACCGAGCCGAGACGCCTGCAAGGGACAACAGGCCAGCCGGCTCGCATTGAAACTACACGGCACCTCTCCAACGACGACGCACTCTGCCTCTTCCCGAAAAAGGCCATGCCAGCTCCGCCGCCGGCTTGGCCCCCGACCGAAAAAAGAAGGCAATTAAATAACGTCTCTTACAGTCGAGAGTCGCTAGCCCAGTCAGGCCCGACGGCAATGTCTCCCCCCTCTCAGAGCTCCGGCTAGTGCTGCTACTAGACTACGTCACCATCCATCCATCCCCTCCAGCCTTGGTGCCCCGAAGGCAGGCCAGCGACTAGGGGCGCCGTTTTCCGTATGAAATAGGATGGAGAAGAAAGGGTTGTACTTGGAGAAGGCTTCAGCGCATCGATATGCCTATGCCGTAGATGGCAGGGGACAGGAGGGTGGAAAAATGAAAGCCGGAAGGAGCGAGCTGGAAGATGATAGCTGATAGTGTGCAAGGAGGGTTAATTTTGGGTTGTTTTGGGAATGTGGATTGATAAGGACAGGCGTACAGTACGTTTAATTGGCTTAACATGAAACACACAGGCAAACAGAGTTGTAAAAGCCATTTCTGGTCTGTAAAAACACACTTTTAAGGGTAGAAAATGCCAAACAACAACCATAAAGCATATTTATAGCCCCAATCAAAAGCGCTATTGACACCTTACTCCCTCAAAATAGCTTCATTGGCCACCCACAATCTTTCCAATGGCACTTTTCTATACAATTATAGTCATGAAGCTAGGTAAAGCTACCCAAATCTGTGCCACCGAGGATAAACCCCTATCTAAATACGGCCTATCTATCGACCTTCAATGTCCCACCCGACGTCCATTTCACACAGCAAGGTTTTACTAGTGTAACGTTGTCCTCGTCAAGCCAGTGCCCCGAGAGTGCCCGTATTAGAATATTCCGGGCCTCCTGGTCCTCATGGGATTACCTTCTGTGTCAACCGAGGCAGCGCGGCTTTTGCCATGGGCGCTACCCAACTTCACACTTCACCCGGGGTGGCTAATGTATAAAGCGGTGCCCCCTCCGACCTAGGCCTAGGTAATCTCTTACTTTACGTTTTTCGTCAAGGTTACGAAGCGCCAAAGCGATGAAGTAAATGAAAAACCGAAAACTGCAACAGATTTAAGCTAGCTACAACAATCCAACCCAAAAGAAAAGGCACAAATTTGTAATAAATAAACCCCCCAAAGCAAACACAGTACAATCATTACAGTAAAAATTGATTACAGAAACGCATAAGCAAAGCTTTTCTTCGCACAAAAGTGTCAACGATCACATTACAACGCAGAAGGCCGGTCGTCAATAGGTAGGTGGTCAACATTGATTTCTTTCTTCTACTCGTAGCAAAGGAAAGCAAAGTTTTTTGAAAGAAAAAGGAACACAGGTCGTCGCTTGTTGTGCCTTACGTAAAGGAAGACAGGCAAAAACGTGATAAGACAGTTTTCGCGAACGTGTCTCATCGAAATGAAATGAGAAAAGAAAACAACAAAAAAGGGCCTTGTGCTGTGTTGAAGTTGAATGTTGAAATAAATAAAGAAAAAAAAGTGCCAGAGACGTTTGTGATTAACGGAAAGGAAGAAGGAGGAAATTGTTGCCCCTGAGGTGGTGCGTCAGTCAAGTCAAGGCAAGTCAGTTCAGTTCACACGATGGGGGCAACATGACTATGTTCACGTTTAATCGACGTAAGCATGAAGTTGTTTGTTTGATATTTTGGACGGGGGAGTGGAAATGGTAATGCGAGCGTGCATTTCGATCGATGAGGGTATCGATTGGGGGCAGGGAGGTGCGAAGTGTGGTGGCAGAAAAGCACGAATTGTGGGTGGTTATCGATTGGGATGACCATTTCAGTTTCGTCGAATCGGATTCTGAGGCCACCGAGTAGAATCCAACCCCAGCCCGGGCAAACTGTGGAGACAACAGGACAGGCCCGGAGGGGCGCGGTTGTAGTAAAGGAAGGGGACGAGAGAGGGGGGTTCGTTTCGCTCTTTTCCGCCAACAACGAACGACAACGATGTGTGAGACGCAAAAAAGCGCGGAGTGTGTCGTCGGCTGGTTGCTAGCTGGGCAGCCAGCCGGCTGGCTATTACATAGGCGGACGTCCGAACAGACGCCCGTGGACGCACTGATGGCATCCTACGTGGGGTCCGCGTCCGGCGGGTATTTCGAATTTCAAACACACTTTCTATCTTTTAAAATTGTTCACTCTGTTCGGGCGTCTGATTCCGTCTTTCCGACGCACACTGTAGCCAGCCGCTCGAGACGTCATCAGGCAAAAAAAAGGGGGGATCGAAGCCCGAGGGCCGCACAAGCTTCTGGACGACGACATCGAAGGACAACCGAGCGAGAAACAACAAGGATCGATATAGAGAAGGGCCTACCAAGCTCCGAGAGCCAAGCTCGCAACCCAACCAACGGTTTGTTCGTGTATACACACGTTTTGCTGCTGGCTGGATGCTACGACTACGATTGCTGCCGCCGGCAAGGGGCAAGGAAGACCGACGGGAGAGAGGAAACGAAAAACGAGGATCTGGTCTTGGCATACGTCCCCTCCTCCTAGTTGTGTCCCCAGCCGTCTGTGGTCCACGGCCGGCTTCGTGTGTTCGGTTCTCGTTCTCGTTTTTTTTCAACTCCATTCGTTCGTAACACCCGAGCCTTGCTGTAAGTGTAAGTGTAGGCTCCAAGGATAGAACCCTGCAACGTTGGCAGCCCAGGACGCTACTACTACCATTATAACCAATACACTCGTACCAAACAACCATGTTCTCGTTTTTTTCGGTGGTCCTTCTTCTGTGGTTTTTGTATTTACAGACTGAGTGAGGCTACACGGGGAAGGAAACACGCAAAAAGAGCCAGTATTTAGTTGTAAAAGTGATATGATATTGTTTTGGACCAATTAAAACAAGTTAATGACCATAAACTTAAAACTATACTACACAAAATACAACAGAAACGCAACCAATGGCAAAATGAACACAAAATATTTGTATGTCACACATCTCAGTTCGCTGTTAGTCGTCAAACCAAACCACTTTGGGACTGCCTCAGGGCAAATGTTTGTGGAAATGCACACTTGCACTTGAAAAGCAACAAAAAGGAAACAGCAGAGAACGAACTCTCTCGTCCCCTCGTCGAGCTGTTAGCGATTACTTTCTGTTTCATCGTCGTCGTTGGCGAAGATACGAGTGACACAAGGAAAGCCCTTCCGTCGCCGACATCGTTGTCGGCCAATGGCATTGGCACACTCACAAACGGAAATGACACGCCGCCGCAAACGCGCGCGGGCGCATTCCTCGATTTGACGGTTACCGTTTCTTCAATTAAGGAAACTTCACTCTCGTCTTTGTCGCATCGCAATTCTCGCGCTTAGGGTTGTCATTGTCGTCGAGTGCTTTGTCTTTGCCTCCTCACTTTACAGGGACCGATTCCCTGCTCATTTATTAGTCGACAAGGGTGAAGTGAAGCGAGATCCGTCCCCTACTTTGCTTATAACCTCGAAGAAAACTCAAAGACAATCCAAAAATGGAAAATGATGACGACACCAAAGTGACAGATGTTTCATCACACTTTTTAACATTTCCTGCAATGCAAATCGAATGCCATTTTGTACTTTTCATCGAAGTGGCACAATTTTTCAGCTTTGCACTTTCACAATTCCAATTTTTAATGTCATCAAAGTACGGTAATAGCATTTTATACATACACACGACACAGTATGAGTGTCTCATTACTTAACTCGTTTTAAAATTAATAACTACCTATTACCGACACTTTCTATTCCGTAAGTCTTCTTTTGTTTCGTACAATTGACACTTTCTTTTTATCACGGATTACGCAATTCACCGACCATTTTTGTGTGCCACTGAAAGACCTTGAATGCACCCAATTCCGGTATCGCATCTGTGACGCAGGTAAAGCTTGTTTTTTCGACAAACACGAGGTACATGAATAAGTTTTCCTCTATCTGGGGGCTTCTATTATCCATTAATAGCTACTTTTCATGACTTTGGGGACGTAATTTGTTAAATCCCTTGTTATGTTGCAACTCGAATCTTCTACCGTACTCGGACAGCATCGAAAAAATAAATTTACTTTTGTTTTTACACATAAAATAGAACAGTTATTGTATAGGTTATAGACTAAAATGCCTGGGCGTGGTATGGTAAGTTAATCTCTGGTATTACAAAAAATTGCACATTAAGAGATCATTGAGTAAATGAGATGTGGTGGTGATATTTGACAAATTTGGACGACGATAAATAACAAAACACTACAATGGTCGCTTACGAAGTTCGAGAAGGAACGCGATGCACGTCACCATGACAGAAATCGTCTGAAATTTGATGCTTTATCGAGGTGGTGTCATAATTTAAAATGGGGAATACCGTTAGAATGAGGGGCTTTGAAACCATGGCGAAGCCCCAGACGGAGATTCCGAGATCGGGCTGGTTGAGGTGTGTTGCGAGGGAGTTTGCGACGACATAGACGTCTTTATCGAAGGTTTGCCAGACGCGGAGATTGCCATAGAGATGATGTTTTGATCGGTCAAGCTGGAAAGGGCAAAACATAAAATGTTGAAACTGACATAAATAATTATGTTATTCGAAAGAGCATGTGAAACTGAACAAAAGTCTCAAAGAAAGCACCTGCCCATCTTGCGTTCACAAAAAGTTATGGCCAATTCAAATTTTTTGGCAAAGTGTTCCCAACGCCAAAAATTCTTGGCAAAATGCGACTATTGCCAAAATCAATACCCAAAATCACTATTTTCGCTCATTTTAACTTTTTCCAACTCCAACAACTCACCACGTTATGCAACATTGCCGGAATAGCTGTTAGCGAGATCAAAAGCATACAATTCATCGCAACCAATGGCACACTCATGAAAAAGTTAATCAAAGGCATATTCCGTGTCCCCAATAACTGCAACAAAGTAATTGCCGACACAGGAATCGTTGATCCAAGCATCAGAAAAGCGAACACCTCACACATTCCATCAAGTTCCCGCACCGCTTTTCCAAGTCTACCATGTTCGTTGATCCGTTCAACCAGCTCATTCATCAAATTTGTCGGGCTCATTGTAACTTTTCCCAAAGCTGTTAGCTTATTGTTGAAAAGTCTCGCCTCCAAAACTGCTCCGTAAGTGAAAAGGGAGTACATGAAGATGCCGATCGACGAAGCAAACGATGAATAAACAACGCAAAAGAAGTTCCATCCCAGGAAAAGGACTTTCGTGATATCCGATGAAAACTTTCTCAAGCTAAATGCGTCGAGTTTGACGTCGAGAAGAAAAGTAAGATGAAGGACAGCAAAAAAGATAATAGTCAAAGTTATGAAAACACGGAAAACGATCAGTAGACGACCGAGAGAGGCACGGTTTTCAATACAGCCTGCTGAGTTTTGGACCTGATGAATAGCAGCGGCGAAAGATCGGAACTTGCATTTTCGTTGCCAGTCAAATACAAAGTACTGAAAATTAATGTCAAATTCTGCATGACAATAAGACCCTTACCAAAGAAACTGTAACTTGGAAGCTGAATGCCAATCGAACTAGCAAATTTGACATATTAGTAGCTTCCAATGTCAACGTCGACAGAGCGTAGACAATTTCAAGCGTGTTGAAAATCTCTGAATTCAAGTTTAGACGATTGGTGTTGCGAAAGATCAAACCTACGGTATATACATACAAGACAGAAGACAGCCTTGTTCAATAACCTCCTTTTAGGGGACAATGTTTTCGAAAAGCTGCAAAAACACAATCGCAATAGCCGTCGAACCTTATTCAATTCAGCATTCAATGGCAATGAATCAATATCCGGGTCGATATGGCACATTTGAGGCTGACTGAATCGCTCTGACGCATCGATGAAGGCAATATCGAGATGATAGTCAGGGTGGGTGCGGCCGTTTTTCATCCTGCGAAACTTTGTTAGTAAAGTTAAGAACAAACATGTTAGTGGTATTAGAAAGGTGTTAGAACCTCAATCAACATCAAAAATCAACGCAAAACGAAAGCGCATTTATTTCAAAGCAAAAAGTGAAAAATAGATATTTGAATTTGAAAACCACAAAATTAATGCCGAATCAGTCCATGTTGATGTCCTTCATGCCCAATGGCCGGAGCCAGTTCAATCATGAGCGTCAGATACGTTACTGTGAGTGAGATTGTCTGAAAAGAGCGCCACTTTATGTAAGTTTTGAGGTGTTTCATCTTTGTAGTCTTATTTAGCTTGAGTACTTTTTAAACACTTCACTTGACCCGAGACTTTGCTTAATCTCTCAACTTACCGTCAAAATTAAGGGTTTACTGACGACGGCGAATCCCCAGAGGGAAATGCCAAGGTTGCTTTGACGCGCATGTGAGATGAACGCATTCGCAATGGCATAGACACGCTCATTGTAGGGATACCAGATGCACGGGCTACTGTAGAGGACGCCTTCGACTTTGAGAATCTGAAGCGGGTTTTTCAAACTTTTCAATTGCGATGAATTGATTACCGTATCATAGAGTTTCGCCGGAACAGCTGTGAGACCGATAAGTTCGGCAATGCTGAAACAGATCCCTGGAGTGACTAAAGCGACGCTTAACCACCCTTGCTGGATTGCTGTCATGAAGCTAAGTAGTGAAAACACTGTTGTTGGGATGTTTGTGCCGATCTAATTCATCACTTTTTGAGAAAATTGTCAAATCAGATAGAAAAACTGGCTCACCATAACGAATACATAGACCTCAAACGCATTATTAACAGTCTGAACCATCTTCCCAAGTTGAATCTTCGTCGAAAAGTGCTTCAACAACTCATCTCCAATGTCAACAATCTTCGCTTGCTCCGGATTTTCATCGATGATAGCCAACTTCTGTGTCAGTTCGCATTAGAATTTCAAACTTTTCCCCACCAAAACTTACCCTTGCCAACTTCCCATTAAACCGCTCCAACTCAAAATACATCACATAACTCACGACAACATAGAAGGTCAAAACAATGTTCCAAACCATGAGGCCATAGGCGATGAACATCATCGAAAACGGATACCCATATGGATGGACAAACATGTTATAAGCTTCAAATTTGATCATTCCCCCGGCATCGACATGGAAATAGTGGACGGTGGACATGGCCCCCAACATGAGGATACAAACAACAAACACGACGAAGGAGATCGTCATGACCTGATGGATGACGGTACGGGCTTCTTCATACCGCTTTGAACTTGTGGGGTGATGAATTGTCATGAAAATTTCATGCATGTACCCACAGTATTGCCAGTAGAGCAGAAAGCACTAGAATTGGGAGTCTTATCAATGGCAAAAGGACAGGGGAAAGAAAAAGTACGAACCATCGAGCTGGAAACTTGGATGCTCCACGTGAAGACGACAATTTCCATAACATTGGATTCTTCGCCCCAGTTTTTCACGATCAAATTACCGAGATAGAGATTGTAGTAGATTGCTAAAGTTATTTAAAGGGTTTATACAAACTTTCGTGGTGGGACCAAAATAAGCGTTTTTCGTGGTGGGACCAAAATAGGCAATTTTTGTAGTGGAACCAAAATAGGGCATGTTGTGTGTTTTGAACTCTAAAGTAAGCTCAAACTTACATGTACTAATCATCAACAGCGCCAATCCAACCCTCAAATAGTGCACAAATCCATTCCAACACCCTGGCTGTCGATCACCATAATAAATCAGGCTCATTTCCAACATTTTCATCGTCCAGGAAAACTTTTCCCTCACGGCGGTCATCTTTTCCTCGGTCGTTTCGACGATGGGCCCCACGGCAAGCATTGGAATTCCACCGGCACCGTACATCACGCGGAATTGTTGGAGCATGCCAAACGCAAACCTACTCTTCAAAGGAGCCACTAACTTTAATAAAACACAATGTGAGCTAAAACGGAAATAAGTAAGAACT
Organism: Panagrellus redivivus; assembly: GCA_000341325.1. Classification (NCBI taxonomy): domain Eukaryota; kingdom Metazoa; phylum Nematoda; class Chromadorea; order Rhabditida; family Panagrolaimidae; genus Panagrellus; species Panagrellus redivivus. The sequence goes on from KB455081.1 coordinate 446,056, forward strand.
CTTTCGAAGGAACGTCAAATTAGACACGTGTGAAATGATTAACACCGGAATTGTTTTTACTTTAAACTCAAATTTTAAGTATAAAAAAGTACAATGATGGTGTTGAGTGCACTTAAATGCGATAGACACACTTAAAAAGTCGAAGACAAAGACATCCGTTTCCCCTCTAACGACCATTGTTTTAAATGCGGTTAATGAACTGTCATGCCGATGCCCTGAGGGGAAGAAGGTTGGCCATGGGGTAAATAGAGATGCATTCGGTTGAGGGGGCATTATTTAACTTATTTGGAGTGTCAAAAGGCGACTTGGATGGTGAAAAGGCGGAATTAGAATATTTTGCCACCACCCAAAAGTGCCAAAATATCGCCCCAGGCAATTAAAAAAGAACACATGGGATTGTTTGTCCATTTTCATGGTTGACAAAGTTGCACCTGGCCCCCGCCATGTAAAACAAGCGATGTTAGAATGGTCGAAACAGGGCTTGGAATGGCACAAAACACATTTAAAATGCTAATACTTTGGAGTGAGCACATCAAATGAGAACCACCGCCATCGTCGACGACGACGCGGCATTGGTCAAGTTGGCGAACCGCTCATGCAATTCGTTTTCGTGCCATTTGGCTTGCACGACGAAAGTAAAAAACGTCAGGGCTACCGAGACAGTCTGAAATTCAATCGCACTTATTTGGCCATTTTGGCAAAAAAATGTCCATACCGCCATGATAGTAGGCTTATTGACAACAGCAAACCCCCACAACGTTATCCCAAGATTTGTCTCCCGAACGTGGGACACGAAAACATTGGCGATTTGATAGACGGATTCGTCGTAGGGAAACCAGATGCTCGGATTTTCCAGGATCATACTGGCCGTGTTGTGCATCTGGGATGGATCGACATACATTGAGTGATCTATGGGTGCAAATTGGCCTAGACCTTACCGCGACATGCATTTTAGCGGGCATAGCTGTCAATGCCGTGAGTTCGATGCAACAAAAAGCGATCAAAGGGATGCCAATGGCTGTCTGGGCGCCGGACTCAATGTTATCCATGAGGTCCAAGGCTGTGAACACCAACACTGGGATGTTTAGGGCGATTAGGACGAAAGTGTAGGCCTAAATTTGAAAAATAGTTCCAAAAACACAAGACCCGGGGTCTCACCTGGAAAAACCGATCAAGTGTTCTAACCATTTCCGCCAAGTTGTTGTGGGTGTTGTACAATTCTTGGAATTTTTCATTGAATTCAATACTGTTTTGGGAATTTGTCTTTTTCAGCTGAAAACTTCTACAAAATTTTTTCGTGTCGAGACCAGAAATCACGTTTTCTTGTCGGGACCAATAAAAGTCACTTTGAAACCTAATATCAAAACTTTTTGTGTCAAGTCCAAAAAGTCAAAAATTTTCGTGTCTAAACCAAGAATCGAAAATTTTCGTGCCAGGACCAAAAATTTTAAAATTTTTCAAAAGTCTTACATTTTTCAAATCCGCATTGACTTTCAAAATTGCATGATAGACGTTAACGCTGGTAACAACGTGTAAAACGATTGTTTTCACCAGAATTAGATGACTGTAGAGTCCTCCAACAGAAGTCAGTAATCTTGACTCCAGGTAGTATGAAACATCTTCAATTCTCGTCATAAAAGCATATGCCGTTAACGTAATTGCACCAAGGGCATGGACGATGTACATCACAAATACACAGTTTATCATTCTCCTTATGGGTGCATCCGCGGGGGAGGTGGTTGGCCATGGTAGGCCTTTTAACAGGATGCCGAGAGCGTTGTTCCTTTGCCAATAGAGGAGAAATATCTGAATTTTGACTTTTTATAAACTTTTTCTGTTTTTGTGATACCGTAAAATTTGTCATAAAACTCACTGTTGAAATTAGCGCCTGCCAATGCCACCCTGAAACGACAAAAGCCCTCGCATTGTAATTACTATCCACCGTTTTCAGCACAACTCGAGTGTGCCACAGGCATTGAGCGCAAACTGATGAACCTCAAATCAACATAGCCATTAGAAAAACAAGAATTTGCCTACCCAACATGACCAAAACAACCACTTTGAATGTCCTCACAAGCCGCCCAAAATCTGTATAGCATTCTCGTTCGTGATAAACACCACTTATGGCAAGCATTGTTTTAATACGACGGTAATGGCTTGCTTCATCAGCGATTACGTCGGACGTGGTATGGTCAGTCCATCCCCATTTATTGAATGAATGCCAGAGTCGGCTGGGGAGGCTTTTTGGGCGTTTTGTGGGGGTTGTGGATTTCAGGAGGGACATTCTAAAACCCATATTTTAACATTTTGAAGATTCGACGTTGTTAAACTAACAAAAAACGTTAAAATACAATTGCAAGAGATCGTAAAAATAAAAAAGCAAAGATTATTTACTCCTTTCTCTTAACCGGAAAAGGATTGATTGCATTATTCGCCCGCCGAAGGTCGAACTCGACCCCACTTAAATTAAGCCAGCTTCTATCACAGCCAACGACATCCGGGTCGCCTTCGCAATTGCCTTTTTTCTCCCTGTAATTGAATATTGTCCTCTCACTTTTCATGTCATGCCAAAAGACAGTGTGATTTCGATGATTGAAAAAGCCAAGCCCAAGTGCAAAGAGCAAATACACAAAAAATCATCATTTCAAGACGTTTGTATTTTGTATTTACTTAATTTCCGCCTTCGCGTCTGATAATTTGATCCCACCACCCTCACGGTCCCACGAAACTCAATCTTTTCAACAGTCAGTTGAAACTATGTATTTAACCTGATATGGCGTGTCCGGCATCTTAATGGCGTCGTCTGTACTCATTTTTTGATTTCTCAACTAAAGATCGGCATCAAAGTGCTACAAAATACAAAATATCAAATTTATAGTTCAAAACCGTCTTTTCTTTTCATATACAGTATCCCAATTGGTTGTCAAATCATCAAAATGGCCTGTTATTGTCTGAATTTTAACAACCTTCATTCCTTGTGTGGTCAAAACAAAGCCGGGTTCAACCCGTTTAGCTGGACAGCAATGGTTGATGAGTGGGAACATTTCTCTGCAAAATGCGACCATAATTTGATAATTTTGCAAAGTCTATGTAAACAGTTGAATTACCTGTACTTTCTTCGAATTGCTGGGAGTGTCCCAATGAAAACCAATGGAAAAAAATTCATCATAATGCCATAGGACAAGTTCAGAAGGCTATCGGTAAAGGCTGTCACTTCGACTAGTTTCTGAGCATCGCTGGAAACAAAACATAATCTAAGAATCACATAGTTGTAAACTTACACTTGCAACAAGACAATGCCCTTATAAACTTGAACACCACCAGACAGAATCCTATGAACGAAGCAAAACACACACCACCAAATGATCGTTCGATTGGTTCGCCAATTCTCGGCCTGTTGATACCGTTCAGACAGGGTTTTTGAACTACGAGAACGTTTTTCTCTATCGTTGTGGTATTTTAAGACGGTAAAGAAGATCTGCAATTGCAAGCTTCAACATCGATCCAGTGTTTTTCAAAACCTACAATCCATGAAAAGACAATAAAGCTCATCATGGTCCAATTACTCGGCATCAATGGGATCGTTTTTAGATAAACTGTGTTAAATGTGACTGCTGTTGCGAAGACAATCTTAAATCTAGCTATAAGATTAGCAAGTGAGTAAGAAAAAAACAAACCGGAAGCACCGAAACCATAAAAATAACCCATATCGATCGATATTTCTCATACTTTTTAGTCATAATATGTGATAGTGTTCGTTCAGCAATGATCGTAACTTCAATCATCATGATGCTAACATTGCCAGCACTAAATAAGAACACAAAAATGTTGTTTATTCCTGGGGAAAGGAGTTGATAGCAATACATAATGTTAAGAATTACTATTGTTCTAAAACGTTTTTTCATTAACTTTTGACAATTTTGCGATATTTCATGTTTTTTACTTCTAAAATTGGTGAAAATCTATCAACTCACCTCATACTACCCCTGAAGATAGTCGCAAAACACATTGCAATCACTGAACATCTCAAATGAATATGAATAGTCGACACCCGTATTAATGGCACCAGAAAAATAAACGCATTGATAACCGTTATCACTTCGAAAATCAGTTCAAACGAATAGATCGTTAAAATATAGTCAGGAAACGGCACGCATGGCATGTCTGATGTCAGATCTAAAAAAGCAACCACCTTCGTAATAAACGTCGACAGCGGAAGCAGGCGTAAATAATAATGAATTAAATTGGGTTGAACGTAGATTTAAGCATTGTAAAAAGAAGGTGTGATAAGTTTGCTAGTACATAATCCTACTGGGAGTATTTGTCACTCTTGCTGGGCGGCAGGGTTGTTATTTACAAATTGGTCACAACTTTTTGTAAATAACTTTTAGTTTTGTTGGGTTAAATGAGCTACATGACTTTGTGACTTCATGGAAAACAATGCAAATGGGCATGTATGCCACGTGGTTTTGAGTAGTAAGAAACGTGTAAATTATTAGCATTTTTTGGACTGAACTTTTAAACCAAACAAAAACACGGATATGTCATGGTTTTTGAATCTAAATCTGTCAGACAGACAGTCCAAAAAGAAAGGTAATAGCATTCGTGTGGTAGACAGAATTGATAAAAGTGGCCATTGTCCCAACTCTAAGGTCTCAAAGTTCCGTGTACAGTATACACGTGCTCAAAAAGAGTCAATGTGACAATGGGAAACAGTGAGCTGTATCCAATTTAAGTTTTTGAAACACACCTAGGCCTTTTTTGGGCTATGACAATGCTCAATTATAGGTTTAGGCACAATGACGACTGTGTTTTGAGACGGACTGAAAGTACTTTATTTCAATGAACTGTATTTTAATAATAATGGCTATATTAAGAAACCTTTTGTTTTTGGACACGCTATATTAAACAATTTTATGATAATTACGAATTTGAAACTTAATTTTGTTAAAATTGAGATGCATAGACAGACCCCCTGAGTCACCAGTTAGCATAAAACGGTAAAAACTAAAACTACTGTCAACCGTGAGCCATTAAAAACGCCTTACACTCTTAAAGACAGAATTTGATGTTTGTATTTTGACTCTTCCGGAAGGCGGAACAAGTTCTTATAAACGCACCCTTTCAATTTTCAAAAAGGGATTGGTTAATGAAACTTATAGTCCATTGCACATTTTTCTTCCAGATACAACCTCAATGGGTGTAGATATAGTGTAAAAATTTGTTTAAAGTGTGAATTGACGTTAATTAAGTCACCGTAAGCCTCCAACCTTTCAAGAATAGCACTATGAATCAATTTTTGGTGTCACCATGTTGTAGTGGAGCGGTTTAGCTGATGACAAGTGCGTTGTTTTTACTTCCCTGAAAGCTAATAAACGCTTTGTAATGTGTCTATTTTGGCATTTTGATGGTTTTTGATTGGTGCCATTTTGCAAATGTTTTAGTTGACACATTGAAAATGAGTTGTAATGGTCGAATGATGGACTTTGTTATCTTCAGTGCATCTTTTTTTATGACGTTAAAAATAAATAAGGCTCCAAAGTTGTGTAAAACTGAAGTTTGATCATGTATGTCATCAGTATAAGTAGGATGGCACATTTTCCAAACAGATTTTTGATAATTAGTTGTAGCTACTACGCATTTGTGGAAATTATCTAATGAACTCAAAGTATGTTTAGTTTTGAAAACGGACACGAATGTAATATTTATATAAGTGCGATTTTGCATCAGTGACAACAAAATACACTTTCATTTACCTTTTTTCATTACGGTTTACATTCTTCTTATTAAAGTCAACGTTCCATGTATTTACAAGATTATTAAAGTGCGCTTGTATGGTTTGAACTTCTTGAACGTGTGGGGGTGCTACCCGTGCGGACCCAAGCTCAAAAATTGATGCCAAATATGGAAACGTTTCACTGCAAACATGACTAATAATGTACCTAAAGTCAAATATAAAAAGTGGTTACCGATATTTCCGCCTCAATGAGGGCAATGTCAAAATAAAAACAAAGGGAAAAAAGTTCATCATGACAGCATAGGTCATGTGTAATAGGCTTTCTGTGAAGGCAAAGTCATCCGGGGTACTGTAAATGGTTATTATTTTACGATTACGGTCAGTGTGCCGTTTTCTCCAATTCTTGACTCTGATTAAGACTCGGGTAAAACTCATTTGGAGTTGACTCGGAATCAGAGTCAACATCACACTGATTATGGTAAGTTTAAGCTACCTGTTCTCATTAGCTCTAACGAAGCCCCGATAAATCTGAACAGCGCCGGCAAGCATCCGATGAATAACACTGAAGACACACCACCAAAACATGGTTTTATTGGTTCGAATGTTCTCTGCTTGCTGATACCGTTCGGAAAGGGTCTTTGTCCAAAATGCCTGCGACTCACGATACTTGTAGTATTGAACCACGGCATAAAATGACTAAAATTGAAGTTTATAATAACGCAACGTCTATAATAGCCCTACAATTCCCGAAAAGACATTAACACCCATCATGGCATAATTAATCGGCATTAGCGGAATTGTATTGAGGTAAATAGTGTTAAAGGTAATTCCTAGTCCTAACACTATCTGAAATACAAAACTTTATACCGAGAAAATGGTCTCTAAACCCACCGGTCCGACCGAAACCAGCAAACTAATCCAAATTGACCTGAATTTTTCATATTTCCGCGTCATAATATGTGATAGAGTCCTTTCCGCTATAACAATAATTTCCATTACCATAATAGTAAAGTTAAATCCACTAGATAGCCAGGTAAAAAAACGAAAAACACCAAGTGATAAGATTTTCCCGCAAAAGACAAGATCACACAAATTGATAGTCCTGCAACGAAAGTTTGGCAAACATTGAACTTTTAAGAAAAGGCCTACCTTGGAATGCCCCTAGCAATGGTAGCCACACACAAAGTGATAATAGCAACCCGTAAATGTACATGTATCAGTCGAACTTTGAGCAAGATAAACAGAAAAAGAAGAGCTTGGATCAATGAAAATGCCGAAAAAAGGGTTTCAAAGAAGTACATTACGAAGAGATAAGTCGCGGTACATGAGGTCGGCATATTGGCTGGGGTTTGAGGACAGTGTACTGATAATAACAACGACTGAAATGTGGTCCATGAGGTTAATAGAGTTAGAGAATAATGCGCTACATGCCTGTCCTCAGGGGATTTGGTGTTGCGTGGTGCCGTGTGTAGTTTTGTATGCGTCAAAGAGCACGGCTTTCGACAATTAGACAATACCAATGGCAATTCAAGTTAAAAACTGGTACTAAGAAGGTGCTAATGTTGCAAAACTAAACCAAACTTAACTTATAAAGATAAACTATTGTAGTTTTTCGAGTACAGGAAAGCCGTCGGAGCCAGACTTCCTGTTTTTGAACGCCTATTTTGACCGTAGTTTTCTTAAAATTAACGAAAAACCAAAGTTGCCAAAAAAAACACTGTAACTTTATTCGATTATGGACATTTACAGAATGTGAAGGCAAAACAACATCCAGTTAGCTTGAAATTCTTAAACTTGATCAGTTACAAATGTTAGTTATCTTTGTAGCATAGACTTGGGACTTCTCAGAAACTGGCAAACAGCCCTCACTGCCGAGCCGCCTCCAACTGCGCGACGAGTTCATCCGCTTGTTGCCGATATCCAGCATCTTCGTCCGCGATCGAATGAGCTGATGCCGCTGGGGCTTTGCCGAGTTCGCCGGCTGTGACTTCCCAGAGGACCTTTTCGACTTCTTCCTGAAATTTAACCATTCAAAATGCAAATATTTCGATCAAAAGTAGACTCACGTTGGCTTCATCCTCAAGTCCCTCCGGCTCCAGCGATTCCATAGTATCTTCGATCATCTCCTCGATAATACCGGCCTTGGTCATTTCCTTGGACAATTCCCGCATTGTCGCCATAACTTCGGGCACTTTGACGAGCTTCTGCATGGCTTGTAGCACCTCATTTGAAGATTGGATCGCGCCCGCCATGCGCATCATCGCGACTTGGTTATCCATGCCCATCATGGCGCTGTTGATCTGGGCGGTCGTCACGTGCATCTTTTCGACTGCCTGGAAGCTCTATGGTACATTTAAGCTCAAAAAAATATATAAACCGACCTTCCTCGACTGAACCAACGATTTAGCTAGGATCAAACAGGCTTCCTTGTTGCCCTTTTTCGCTTCGACTTTGATTTCTTTCTTAATCTGAAACAAAATCACATTACTAAAATCAAAATATATATAAAACCGACCTGTTCTTCTTTCCTTTGGACAGCCATGATCTGCCGATTGATCTTGTTCGTTTCGCCGCGCATCTTGCGCTTCATCTCGCGAATCTGCTCCTTAGGATCTTTGGTCTTGCCGAAGAGCCCCATCACTGAATCGACGAAGCCTTTAGTAGACATGTCTGGGGTGGGAAAGCGGTGGATAGAGGTTAGCAAAAGCGAACTAAAAGCTAAATAGGCGATGTTACGGAAAGCCGCGCTAAAGGTCGAAAGAAAGCAAAATAACAAACCGAACTGCTTGGTTATCGAAGTTGACGAAACTGGAAAAGTTATGAAGAAAGGCAGGGGCGGCGATCGATGAGTCAGAAGGAAGTTTTGAGGCGATCTGGACGCACGAAAAGTGGGGGTGAAGAAAACTGGAAAAAAGCAAGGAAAATTGGAAAACATGTGCGTTGTGGGTGGGCAAAGGCGACATAAGAGGGGCGGTTTTGGAGAGAATGCAATGTCAAATTTTTCTTTGTTTTCAAAACTTATTTGAATTTTGGGTTGCTCAATCCTTTATAACTGACAGGTTAAGCTAATTTGAAAAGATGTTGCTACAGAAGACGATAATAAGTAAGTATGTCAAGAACTAAAATGTCGATTCGGTATCAAAATCTGACGCAACGAAGCATCCCCGTATTGGCATAGTGTCCCCAACAGCCATTTCAGCACCGGGATTTTTGCGTCCTTTCAACTTTCCCTTCTTTCAATCTTCTTCCCATCTTTTCAACCCTAAAACCACCCAATTTCCAGCCATGGAAGTCGACACCACCCCCTCCACAACCTTCTCCGCCGCCTACGACTTCAACGATGCCGACGTGTCCATTGTCTACCGTCAAAACCAGTCCGAAGTCCTCGCAAGTCTCTCCGGTCCCACTGAAGTCCCAGCCTCGAAACGCCTCAACGGCCTCGTCGCTGTCACTATCCACTACTACCTCGAAAACGGCGACCCCATCAACTGCGAAGATGTGACCCCCTTCATCACGAACATGATCGACAGACTGAAATTCCCCCGGGCCGGGATCGCCATCAACCTCTATCAGATGCGTGCTCAAGGCAGCCGACTTTCAACCGCCATCAACGCGGCTACTTTGGCTCTACTCGATTCAGCTGCTCCGTTGAACATGCTAGCTGCCGCCGTGGATGTTGTGATCGATGCAAGTGGTGAGCTTTATGTCAATCCGAGCAAAGCCAACGAGAGTCAGGCTGTCGCTGGAGCTGTGGTCATTTTCGGTGCTTCGCCTAAAGGCGTCGAACCCGTCGGCTTCAAATCCTGGGGAACCATCGGCCCGGAGTTCTACGAAGCGGCAGTCAACGCATCCGAATCAACAGCAAAGGAAACGCTGGCCTTCTTCCGGAAAAGCATGCAGCAACGATTAGAATCGACCAACACAAAATGAGTTTCTTTTATATATTTCTTGTTGAGTTTGTCTTTGTCTTTCTTAAATTTTATAACTTTATTCAGTTTTCATCCATAGCATATTTATAAAAGTTTCAAAACAAATATCGGCATTTTGGCTATATATTTATATATACTTTTCGGTGTTTTAATTCATTTCTGGTATTTTTGAGCTGACTTAGAATGTTAATAGCAAATTTCAAAAGTTTAAAGTTTAAACAAGTCAATGCACATTAGGCAAGTAATATCGTTGGCATACTCAGGACATTCCCGTGACGCGGATGGAAAGATTGGCAGGTTTGCGTTCGATCGCCGACGACGATTGCACCTTCATGAGCCCATATGGCCGTCGCAGGGTGCTCATGGATCGTGAGGACATTAGCCCTGATGAATATGGGCCAGTTGTCGATGTGGGGCTGGAGTAGGACGATGTGTAGGATTTGGACATGATGCTGGAGGCGGATGGTGAGGAGTAGAGACGAGAAGTGGAAGACGCTGTCGGTCTGGTGAGGGATGAGGATGAATAGTAGCGAGATGTCGATGGAGGGGAGGAAGTCGATGCCGATGAGGTCGTCGGGGAGGAGCTGCCGGAGGAGGATGAGGTTAGGGAGCGGTAGCGGGCTGAAATGATGTCATTTAGACGGTCAAATTAGGCAGATTTGAGGCAACTTACTGGCTAACGGCAACTTAGAACCCCCTTTTTCTTCATTCTTCGGTGGCATCGGACTCGGAGACCTTTGCGTTATCGTAATCTGCGGCTGTGGCCTCACTACAGCAATCTTAGACTTATCCACGAGCCTATTCGTCTTCCATGAAGGCGGCTTGGAATCGCTCGACGGCACTGGCAAGCTAGATCCATAGGACCTGCTACCAGAATCCTTCGGCGGGCTCGCACTTCCATTACTACCAGCGACGACCAAATTTCCGGCTTTTCTAACATGCACAATGCCCTTTCTTAGCGATGCTTTCCTCACTCCTGGAGCCGGAGGCGGGCTAGTTATGCCATTTATCGATGTAGGGGAAACTTTGTCTTCCTCCTCTGTCCAGATTCGGTCTTCCTCGGCGACTTTCACCGCATCTGATTTCGCATTCTCCAGTGGTTCTACTCGGCTTAATTCACAAGCATACTGTCGAAACAGCTGTCTGTCATGGGCACTTCCGCCCTCCGTCCTCAGAAGTGTCCCAACAGACTTTTCCAACGAAATGAGGACCTGCTCATCTTCTGGGATGTACAGACTCTTCTTAATCAACGGCATCAATCTGCATTGTTGTAGACGAATGTTAGAAACAGGATCATCAGCCAGCTTCAAAACTGGTGCCAATATGTGCTCCTTAAAGAATCGTCTAGAAAACATGTCCAAAACGATCGGGACAATGTCCAGCAATAGCCTCCGTCGATGGCACGATTTGTGTTCCGCGACTGCTGAAAATGGGTTCGCTACAGTAACCCGGAGAAACGTTTTTCGCTTACTTTTCGTGAAAAAGTCAATAATAACCTGTCGGCTCTTTGCCGCCGGCATATCCCGCATAATCCTCAACAACGACGTCGCCGCAGCAATCCTACAAGGCAGTGCCCTCGCCGTCAAAACTTCTTCCTTCAAAATCGGCACAAAAGTGGCAAGCATATCGGCCGGACAGACAAACTCCCGCAATTCTGGCAAATTAAGTAGATACGATTCATGGGATCGCCAATTACCAGTGTTTCGGGTTAGCCTGTTACAGCCGACAATGAGTCTGTCGAGTTGAAGTTTGGTTACTTTCTGAAACCACTTTTTTTGAATCTACCGTACTCAATTGTCAACACAAATGCCATACCGGTATTCTCCTCTGTTCTTCTTTTGCCACGGCAGCATACAATGCGGGGACAGCCTTATGAAGGTTTCTAACTAGGTGCTGGATGACTTCCACGGCACCGGATTTGACCAACTCAACAAAAATGTGCAACAACGCGGGTTCTTCATTACGGATATTCATGACTTCATGGAAGCCAGCCGCAATGGTGCCTCGAATTTCTTCATCGGGGTCAGCGACAAACTTTTCGAGGACGGGCAAGAGTTTTGAGGTGAATACGTCGCCTTCGTAGACGAGAGCAAAACACTGAAAAGTGACTTTGTAAAATAACCTTTGATATTAGTACAGTTCGATTGGGCTTGGAAAACTGCACAGAAAGTCTAAAGAGGGCATAAGTTGATCTCACGGTTAAAAAAAGTTATGAACGATTGAAAATTTGGGCTTTGGCAAAGTGTGCGCAATGCCAAGATCGATAAAGTTATTGATTGACTACCGATTTTCTGCACTTTTTATGTTTTTCGTTGCTGTTTTTTATTTTACTCACCGGAAAGTTAAAAGCACTCAATCTCCGACAAGTCAGCATCAACGAAGCCAACGGCTTCTGCCCGGGATCACTGGCCATGTAGATGACCCTACAGTATGTGTCGATAAACCATCGCTTCTCCTGTGGTGACAGGATTTCCTTCAAAGCGAAGAGCCATGGGCCGAGCTGTTTCGCGACGACTGTGAGGGATGAATCTCGGAGGATTAGGGCTTGTTCGCTGCATTTGCGGAGCAGAGGGATGACAACGGTTTTTCGGGATTCTAAAAACACCATTTTTAACTTAATTTTGATGATTATATTAAACTGAAAGTACCTTTAGTAAAATATGGCAAACAAACGGCAATTGTGTTCAAAATAGCTTCACGGACGCCTGGGTCGTCGTCTTTGCAGAGTTCAATCAAACATGGAAGTAGAAGGGACACGCAATCGGCGGAGTTGCTGAAGTTTGATTGTTTTAAAACAGAAAATGGTTGAAAAACCTTACTTGAGAGATTGTGCAATAACACTCAATCGCTGAGCAATGGCAGTTCTTACTGTGGCATTTGGATCCTGGCAGAGCATCTTGGCACACGGGGCCAGATCCTTCCGAATGCTGAAAGGGCGCAAGATATGAATCCATGATCGGAGGGCTTCCATGAACACAGTTGGTCGTTGTTCGAATTGCTTATGGCCATGATTAACGTTAAAAGTTGGAAAGAAACAGGGGCCAGGGTTGGGAAAGGGGGTCGTTTTTACAGAGCAATCGATACAGATACAGACAGAAACTGTTAAATAAAAGAAAGGAAAAGCAATTGCTGTCGGAAGCGAAATGGCCATTGTTATAGACCAATCAGTCCAATGTAAAACGTGAAACAACATACTTGTCAAGTGGCACGATAGCACACAGCTTTTCGATCAGTCTCGCGGCAATGACCCGACGTTGGATGCGTTGACGGTTGCCGGCTTGGGTTACGGTTACTGGGATTACCTGAAATGGACAAAATTTAACAAAAACAACTCTAGGCACGATTTGGATACGTTCAAATGGCACCCCTCCGGCTTAAAGAAATGCTAATACCACGCGTTTTCGAAAAAACAACGACACCCCAGAGAACCATAACGACTTTAGCTTTTTCCCAAGCAAGCATAACAGCTTCTTTTTGACAGAAGCACGTGCAACACGCTAACAAAAGTTGAACTTTCTCTCATGACGGAACCATTTTTTCGAAACATTTCCGATTGTAACAATATCAACAACACAGGCGTTTTTTTCATCCGACAATGGTATATCAAGTGGCGCGTGAAAAGTTCAAAATCAACTCTTGAAGTTCCAAAGTATAATAATCATGGCCATGAAAAGCATGAGAAAAGCAGACAATTTCCGATTAAAACACAAGGCCCTTGAGAAACCACGACAAAAATGAAAGTTTAACACACTCAGATAGTTTTTTCCTATCATAAGTGGCTTGAATGGAAGCACCAATCTTTCATTTCTGCAAGATTCAAAGTCCTCGCACTCATCACCTGTGTTTTTTTAACAATCAGCTTTGTACAATTGCTGTTTTGAAGTGTAGAGTGCGAAAGGGATGAGTCAACCGTTCGGACTTAGGGTCTTTCAAGTGCTTATTGTATTTTGGACGGAGGGAATGTTACTTTTTCAACTTTTACAGCGTTTTCAGTTTTCAAAATAGAATGTTTGTGATGAGAATTTGTGAGGGCGGTGGTGGCAAAAAGTGATGTTTTCAACTTTAGTCGGGTAAATACCGACTCAATTACTGTACAAAAAGTTAAAAGTTAGAACCATCATGTGCGAAACATTAAGTGGACACGGCTTATCCCTCGGAAAGCGGATAACCTTTTGTTTACTTAGATTTTTTTAAACCGATCCTCGGAGGAAATGAATATTGATTGCGTAGCGGAAGCAAGTACAGTTCAAGCATGTGGTGGGGAGACAAAGGGGATGAAATGGTATCTCGGAGGATGTAAGGGGACACCAAAGGGTTAGATATTTATAGGTTTATGACGTTGTCTTATGAAATTGACATGCTGGCTGGGTAAATATAGGTAAAATAAACGTAGATTAGCCATTTGACTCAATTAACAAGACAAAAACAGCAGTTTTTGTTGAAAAAACCATCAAATTGAGTCCCCTTCACCCTCAAAGTAACCTTTTTCTCCCGAAATTCGAGTGTTTTCCAAACAAAAAACAGAACTGTAACTCAGCCGACCTGTCTTTACCTCTGGGCGCGAACTGGGTGGGCGGATTCAAAGGTGTCGTAAGATTCGCCTCGGTGATGCATCCAAAAAGCTTATTATTGTCTTCGCCATTTGATTTAGTAACCCTAGCCAACTACAACAACTCGGCGGGGGTCGCTCGCCTCCTCCGACTCCTTCTAAGTGCATGATGCAGTTTTTTGCGATCTTTAACTACCTATACCTGCGTTCACGTGACTGGCTCAATTCAATTCTTAGTCAGTTAAGGTCTGTCTCGCGCAATTTTACTCGACTTTGTGATTTTATGTCTTCGAAATGGTCGATTGAAAAAAAGAAACGGAAAATTGCATTCTACTTTTTGGTGGGTGAGAATCGATTAATCAATAATTGGATCATCAAAGACAATGCAAAGACAGTCAAAAAGAGCAACAAAGTCCAAAAAAAACACTGGTCTGGCAACCGAACAGTTAAGTTAAAAATCGCATTGTTTACAAAAGTAGTAATCGGAAATGTAAAACAGGTTTGTAGTAATTGCTAATTAACGCAAGTTGCAACTAAAACGGCAAATCAAGCCTGCGCGCGTGTTTTTAAGGTGCATTTTTACGCGCACCCCAAACACCGTGAAAAATCTGCAAATCAAACGGTCTTCCGGGGCCATTTATAACCCCCAAAAACAATCTCCAAGTGCACTCCGGGACAAAATAACAAAATTTTTGTGATTGCATTGGTATTTGTATTTTTGGTATCGCTTGGTTGAACACATGTACTGAAGGTCGGCGACCTTCGACAATCAAAAAATGGTTGCAGACCAGACCCGAACCGACTTAATCCCCTCTATGTTTACACAAATTCTAATGTAATGGTGGAAATGTTTTAACAAACTAAAACATGGAAGGGTATTCACGCGGCGGGTGCGTGTGATCAAAATAAGCCTCCCTCACCACCTTCTGAATTTGATTTGCATTCACATTTGCGGAAGTCTTTTCCCGTCTCGGCGGCGACAGGCTGTTTGGTCGTTGGAAAATGGTCTCAGGAAAGCAGAAACAACAACAAAACAGACACAACATGGAGGCATGCAGTCAATGGCTTTTAACGTGAATAATGTGTAAACAGTGACAGATTTACTGTAGAATAGTAACTCAACTCAACCAAAAAGGGGAATTGGACTAAAAACAGGCAATATTTTAAGGTCATCTATTATACTTTATGGCTTTTCGGCATCGGATTTGCGTCACCACTCAAAATGGAAACGAAATACACCCAATTTGACTGTTAACTGTACAGTTAGAAGTGGCGTCATTGAGAAGATGCATATATCCATCCTGTAGGACTCGAAAAGTTTTTCTATCCTCCCTGCGCGTCAGTATCTCCTCCCGTGGATATACAAAAGATTGGCTGATTGTTCGGGGGTAGGAAAACCGGAAGACGATGGATATTCTATCCGTTTTGCAGTCGTTTTTTCAATAGTACGTCTTTTTTCAAATGCGCCACGTTTAGCCGATATAAAGACGCAATTTACGTGGCAAAAGTCACGGAACCACGGCAAACGTGGGAAGGGAAAGTGATGGGAACGCATAAAACTATCTATAATTGCAATGTGGAGTTTTCACTGTTTGAGATGGGAGTCAAAAATGGTCCATCAAGTCAAATTCTGCCCGTTTTTAGTTGTCAAAACTGTCCATGTGGTCCGAAAAAGGCCTTCAATTAGGACCATTCTCCGCACAGAAGCCCCCAAAAAACCTCCCCCGATCCGTGCACGCGCTCCTGTCGACGTGATTTAAGCTTCATTTTCGAAGCTGTCAGCAGTTCACTTTGGCTTGCGACAGTTGTTGTCCTCGGCCACCGTTCGTAGACTAGAAAACTGCGTAAGCGAAACCCCCACTCGCGCTAGCCTTTGACAAAAAATGACTATTTAATCAAGTTTAACAAAGGAAAGGAACACAAAACTATTGAATACAATCTGTAATTGCATTGTGGCCGCCAAGGCTTGGGGCTTCCGTGCAGATTTTGAATCAATCTTCTTCCCGAGATAATTTAAAAACCTATCGGCAATTTGTTTGTTTACCCTTTTTTTTGAAGACAGTACTGTGCACCTTCGAATGACGCGAGATGCGATTCAAGACGTAAGTTTCAAGTTTCAAAGGCAGTTTGGCCCGATTGAGCTGGCAAACAAAGGCAAAGGGTCGAAAAGCGGCGATGATAGTATGTGCCCTCAGGGGATAGTTTCATTTCGGGTGTTTTTTGAAGTTTTAGGGGTTGAAAAGCCACCAACAAAGGAATGCCGTATGTATGACGCTCTAGAGAGACAATAAATCCAAAACTGCAGAAGGCAAGCCAGTTAGGGTCACACGCAAAGTGCCTCAGGGACTATTTGACCGTTGTCATCGTTTATCTGACAAAGTTGTTTGCGAGGGGTTAGTGTTACAATATATGGGCTTCTAACGCCTTTAGAACGCGAATTCAACAACACTTTTGTCAAATTGGCATGCTACAGTACCCCATTTTGGTACCCATTTATTGGTTTTGGCCACTTACCAACTCTGTCACAGCTTTCGGTGTGATAAACGTCACGATATCGAGAAGCGTTTCGAGCCAGGCTGCGGTAGCCACTGAAAATTTATATCAAAATCAGTCCATAATGTGGTAATAATCGGTCACTGATCGGACCCCCGACAAATCACCACCCGCACTGAACCACGTGAGTTTAGCAGGGTGATTATTCAAATGGCACTGCCCTGACTGTCCGCAAAAGCCATATTATTATGATTCAGACAGGCCCGCTGTTAAAAAGCAAGTTCCAGGGGCAGGGAAGTTCGGACTCACCATGGTCTTTCACACGTTCAATGTTTTCCAGAATGTAGTTGAGCAGCTTATCGGTGAGGCCCCTACAAAAAGCATGTCAGTCAACATTGTACAATGGAGGATTCTGATGCTTGTGTAGATGGTTTTTCTACGTGTAAAAATAGTCAACAATGACAATCTAGGGCAGAATGCACTGATGGAATTAAGTTTAGTCGATTTGGATGCAAACATGGCAATCACGTGTAAAATAAGGTGTGTGTGCGCATGCGACCGTGTAAAACATAGTGAGTGCGTACGCGTACATGCGTGTAAAAACATTTTCATCGAAAACAGATGCTTTTTCGTAATAAACGTGATCAACGTTTACGTGCAAACATAAAAAAACGGAAAAACTCACGGTGTTCGAGTTTCATAGGCCCGGTCCTTTATCAGCGTTTTATACAAATCACTCGTGTCACAGTGGACATCGAGACTGACTTCTGCGGATACAATGTCTTGGATAAGTGGTAGGAGTTTATTAATAGTTTCATCGGGGTAGTCTTTGATGGTTTGGGGTAGGTTTTTGATGATGGATAGCTTTTGGATCTCTTTTCCGGTCCTGGAACGACTTTTACCGTAATATTTTTACAAAAATGGTAAATTTACATCAATGTCTTAACAGCAGCATCGACAACAGTCTCAGTTAAGTCGAAATCCTCTTCCGCAGCGGCAATTAGGGCAGCGACATCCAATCCGATTCGAACTTTACTCAAGAAGTCGGCATCTTCATCGTCGTCATCATCAAGGCCTCTAGGCATGGGGGACTGATCACGATCTGGGTCATAGACTTTTGTCTTGATCGGCTCATCATCATCATCATCGAGATCCAGCTCGGCTTCGGCATTTGCCACCGCTGTGGCGCCGTTGAATCGCGTTCTAGTGATTATGATAGTTTCGCTGGCGGATTCATCGTCGGACATGGTCTTGAAAGATGCCAGGCACCCTTAAAGATAACTTTTAAGACTTTCCAGACGGTTAACTTAAAAAGTAAATCAAAGATCGCATTCACATTCGCATCACGTCAACGCAGCTATTGTATAGGTCTATTTCAAAGTACGCAATTAAAAACCCGTCATTCAAAACGTGATATTTATCGTCATGGCGGAAGACATCCGTGTAGTCATACGTAAAGGTGATCCCAGGACTCTCGCAATACCCCCAATCATAAGAGGGAACAACAAGGGCCAAAGGCTATCCGGGCTAGGTAGCTTTAGCGTTTGTGCTGGGATGGATGGGCAAGCCGAGAGTTTGCAAGTGCCTCTTCAACACCGCAAAAATCCCCTCTTTTCCGCACTTTTTATTTATTACCAAAGAGGTATGACAAAAAGACGAGTGACGAATGCCCCTGACTGACGCTATAAGATATCAGCAACACTAAATACTTCTTCAATTCATTCAAAAAAGTTGAACTTTGCTCAAATCGAATAAACTTGATCAAGGCACTTCCATCATGGAGTTGAAAAATGTGTCAAAAATGTGCCACACAGCGTGAAAATGACCAAACCAAAACTCAAATCAAACCCATTTTGAAGCCGGAAAACAAGAAGTTGAAAGCTAGACATCAGTTTGCACACTCAAGGAAAGTGAACGCTAACAGAAATCCATCGAAGCGCTTTTTGAACAACCGGACAAAGGGAGAGAGCATTTTGCACTTACCTCAGGCCTTGCAGGAGGGGGAGAAGATTAATCGGACGAAGTGATCTTGGGAAGGCGTTAATAAGTGATTTTTAAGCAAATAAAATCGAAAAGAAGAGCAGAATGACGTCAGTTTTTAAATTATTGGTCTAAAACGATTAAAATGAGGAGGTTTTGGGGGTTTCGTGGTGGGACCAAAATGTAAAAAATTGACAGAAATGACTTTAAATGTGTTGCGAACAATGTAAAATGTAAATTAAAGGAGTTCACAATGCTAAAATATCAAAAGTTTGGATAAATTTGGCAATTTTGGGGCGTTTTATGGTTTTCGTGGTGGGACCCAAATGAAGGAAAATCGCTCAAAATGGGTTTAATTATGTTCTAAACAGATTAAAACGTTAATTTAAGGCGTTTATAATGTCTGAATGTAAAATTATGGTTTTCGCGGTGGGACCGAAATTGGGCCAAAATTGATCAATGTAGTTTTCTACGCGTTTCAAACGGTTTTAAATGCAAATTTAAAGGTTTAAAATTGAAAAGTGATAAAATCTAAGGTATGTAAAACGCCTCCGAACACGAGAAAACCCTAACAAACAGATAAATGGCTTTTGAATGATGGGAATTGTGAGTGTAACCGAGACCGGATACGCGTTCCGTTCGTTCGTTTCAAAAATTGCGTGGCCCGTGTCTTGTCCCCGTGTCTGCGAGGAATACGGCTGACGAGCTCATTGAACATCACCAAAGCAACAAGCACACCATCACATCTCCCGCCGGAGGGCGCCTCTCGCTGCCGGCCACACGTCGATCGACGGGAAGTGACAGCGGTCCTGAGGGGGATCGGGATCGGCCCGACGGCGAGCGAGAGAGTCACACTAATCCGCCCCCGAAGTCAGCAAGCAGCTGGCTGGCAAGACAGCGCCATTCCCATTCTTGCGATCAATGCCCTAAGGCACAAGTCTGAATGGAAATGGGTGCCGAAACAGCCTCAGGGCAACTGCTTTTCACGTTTTTGCGTCGGTTGCTAAATCGGCATCGCTCTGCCATCGCCTAACCAACCCCTGCCACCCTTTTTTTCCGTCCCCTTCCCTCTCTCGAGACTTGGCTGCCCTCAGGGTATGTTGATCCGAGAGAAGAGCTGACTTTTGAAAGGTTAATCACAAGCACGGCGCTAGGGACAGAGATCGGCACGTGTTTGAGCTTGACGTAGGACATTGTTATCACACTCAAGTTATATTGATTTCTGATCAGCTTTCAAAGTGCAAAGCCGTCGAAAAAACAGATTTTTAATGCGTTTTTCTTGTTTTGCAATAGTAAAGACCCATCATAAAACACTGAAAGAATGAAGGAATATTTCTGCAACACTTGCTCCGAGCATAAACCCGATTTTCCCATCATTTTTCAAACTTGAAGGAAAAAACTGACAAAATAAGTGTGAAAAGACAAAACATTATTCTTGCTAGAACAGAAAAAAGCGAAAGATCGGTCAAGGACAAACTGTGAAACTTGCAGCAACCATATAAGTTGCCTCAGCGATAGTCTTCCCGGCTGTTTTCTAAAATAAACTATGTCAGAAAACGCTAAAATCGAAGCTACAGAGCCCGAAATCTTATCACCCTTTGAGATAGGTGCCAGAAAAGTTGCTGAAACTATTTATCGCATAGTTTTTGCGACCCTTGTTAGTTCTCTATTGTTTTACTTTCTTTACAATCCGGGTTGGTTGCATGGTTATTTCTGGTGGGCTATATATGAAAATTCAATAATTTTGACAGTGTTTTTTATCTTTTAAAGGTACATGAATCAACCAGTCGATGTTGATTTCCAATTAAAGCGTGGCAGCGTTTTCCAAGATCGACAGTATGCGGCATGTGTAGACAATGAACGATTTGTCCATGCTTTTGTGAAAGTTTTGTGCGTTTGGGCAACACTTTGGTAGGTTTTGAAGTTTTTTTTCTTTTATCTTTAAAAAATAGTGCTTTAGGCTCACCGGATTTGATAAAGCAGCAACATCAAACTCGATAAAGCTGTTCAAACTTGCCGTTTTTGCTGGATGTGCCTCTGGAGCCGGTACAAGTCTTGTATTGAAAACAAGATTATTATCTGTTTTACATGATGGCTTCTTCTGTTATTTGAACTTTTTTATAACGGGATTGGTCTTGATGTTGCAATTTGAGTTCGATGAGAACTCGAATGCCGATTTTGGGACTACTGATTCGAAGAACCATCATAAAAAGGATGATTAACGTGCCAAATATAATTCCAAATTTTATTAACCATTTACGATTTACATATAAAAAAGGCATTTGTACCGCCCTAGGTCTACAACGCATTCAGATTCTGTTGTTTCTATTAAGATTCGGACGATATTGATTGTATTTATCATTAATTAAAGGCAATTCTGGATCCACATGATTTCAAACTTTGTATATATTGCCATCGGCGCTCTTGTGATCGGTCTTCATGCTGTTATCAGGACGGGTGTGCATTTCTGGAAGTTGTGGATAAACGAAAAGCACAAAAATTCCAATTTATTGTGCCATAATACAAGGAAGATACAAGAATGCTGCAACCCACAAATGGCAATCAAAAAGGGGATTGACTTTGAGGACGATGAAGCAGCAAGGATTCAGGAAAGCTTGGCTGACTGGAAAGCAAAAAGGGCGAGGATGATGATGCAGGAAGTTTGCCAGCGGTGCCATTGAGATGTTCGAAGCCGAAAAGACTGTCTTAGGTATGCCGAACTTGAATTAATTTCGATAATTTCGTGTTTTTAGGCATGAGAGACGTTTCAAAATGTCATCTGAACACCAAATTGAGCTTTTTCTAAGATTTAGATATCTACGATTGTCTTTCCAAATTTAATAAGTTAAATCATATTTATTAAGAGACATTTATACTGTACAAAAATTATATTTACAATTCAGGTTAATCGAGGTATGTACATGCGTAAGTACTGACTAGAATTTCGAAAACAAAAGTCTCAAAAATGACAACAATTTACTCGGAGTGGCGCTTTACATCAGCCAAAACCCGTGAAACAAATCGTTCTTTCTGCACATCGTAGAATTCCTTCCGCTCTTCACCGACACAGCTTCTTTGATGGTCCGAAACAAACAACTTTCCGTGCCGCAAAACTGCTGGACTTCCGCAAGACGAACATTGATAGCCATTTGCTGAACTTGGCCGATACACGATCAATGTGTCCTCCGCGCCATTGTCGAAGCACGGCAAACTCTTCTGGAGGGCGTCATCATAGGCTACGGTGTGTTTGACTTGACGAAACACCATTTCTGGATGCTCTGTCGAACCGAGGGTGCTGCCGAGACGCGTTTCGCCGTAGATTGATTCGATCATGGTGGACGACTTGAAGATGGAGGTGGTGCTGGTCGAGAAGATGGACGATGGCGACGATTGAGGCTGATTGGATGCCGTTGATGAGGACGCGAGGCTCGAAGCAAAGCCAGAGGGGCGCTTTTTGGCAGGACGACGGAACATATGATACGGGTCGCCGGTTGAGAGAATCTTCTTGGGGCCATTGACGCCGCGATTCCGCAGATGGACGTGGTAGAGGACGTCTTTGTTGGCCACGGTCGCTCCGGGGTGGGCGGACTTTAACGTGTGGACGATTTGGAGGAGTTTCCGTTCGGCGATGTGGGGCGCTCGATTCATGAAGCAGGTTTCGTAGGAGTCGAGAAGTTGCTGGACGAAGTCGGAATTCCAGTCGATCTTGGAGGTGGGGATGGAGGGCGCCATGGTTGGGGTGATGGAGGCCTGGAAATGGGGAAGTTATCGGGAAGGAATATATATTCACGGGTCAAAAGGGCCTGAAAGGGGTGAAGAGAAAGAGGGAGTGAGCCAGGAAAAGGGATGGCTTTACCTGTTAGCCGGTCCGCGCAGGGCGCGCAGCACGCAGAGGTGCAGCGCAGCGGTGGAGGCGGCGATCGCTGCCATCGGCGGTGTGTTTGCGCGGCTGTGTTGAATGATCCGCGCAGCTTTGCGCCTGTAGATGACTGTAATCAATACGCCTGTTCCATTTCTATCTTTCTTCGTCTTGTGAATCTTATGCCTTATCAAAGATCTGTCAGTAATCAACAGCGTTTCTGAGGTTCTGCAGAAGGGGTTTAAAACTTTTTATGGTAAATCAAGTTTACATTTCATTATTTATCATTTTTTAAGTTCAATGAACAACAAACAACCTTCATATATACCCACTACACTGCGTTAACAGCTTATCAGACCCTTTCGGACCTGACTGAACCACTTTTGGTACTCGTATCTGCTTGTTTAAATTCTGATTAAGGTTCAGCATACTGTAGACATCCGTTTTAATTGACTTATTGAACAACATGTACGAAAATCCAGGAAATCCATGACAAATTATCAACATAATCTGCGAGAAAATCACCCATGACTTATCTACGCTTACAAATGTGAACATTGTCTAGAACTCACTATATTTAACTTATTTCCACCTTCATGACTGTTTTGTCTGTACTTACATAAACGCCAGCTGTTACCGTGACAGCGCAACAAATTAACACAGCCTGAATAGAAACATTTCTTTTTAACCGCTTACTAAGCTGTGTCTCCATAAATGTTGCCTTTTTGATGAAATTAATGACTAAAAGTAGATAAAACAACACAAGTATGACGGTGATGGCGATGTTGTGGTGGATTAGGGTCATGTGGGGGTACTGTAATAAGGTTTTTGACAATTCCGAGCAAAGCTAAAGTTGGATGACTCACATTGATGACATCGACAGTGTCATTGCGTTCGGGAAGTCCAACGAAAGGATCAAACGTGTAGGCGTAAAAGTACGAATTGAATACACATTTTCCGGCAATACAAGTCAGCCCGATTGAATATGCCATGACGAGGCAGAACCAGATTTCAGTTTTCTTGCCGTAAAACAAACGTTTAGCTAGTGATTCATCAAAAAGATCGATACAACGTGAAACTGCTAACAAGGCACACGTGCTCGAACTTGCAATCCAGCAAAAGTAAGCCCAATCACCAAAAATAACGCTCATTTGGGGGTTCATACAGTAGATTTGTCCCGTTATGGCAAAGTAACCGCATGCATAACCGGCATTTAGCAAACCGAAGATGTCAATGACACCGAGGTATGTCATTAGCTAAACAATTCTGATGATAAAGGCCAAAAAAAACCAAACTCAAACCTTAAAGGCGGAATACTTCATCATTTTAGACTTCAATAACGCTATCATAGCCGGAAAATAGAAAGACAAAAAGAATGAAGACGTCAAAATATAAACTAGGTCAATTGTCAAATTTGGCTGAGCTAAGGCATTCCATTCGGATTGGGATCGATAGCTACAGCTCCAAGGGTCAGACATTGGTGGCACTGTCTGGGTTGGTTGAATTTATATATATTTTTTAAAGAGGAAATGGAATTATTAGTTTGAATATGCGACAGAACACTCAAAACCAGGTGCTATATGTGTAGTCAGCCAAAAATGACACCAGTCTCGTTATGCGGGAATACTATTTTGACTATTATGATTCTGTACATCATCATATGAGATATCACTAGGGAATTCTCTTTTTACAACTTCTCTGTTTTTTTACCTATAGACGTAATGAGTCTAAAAAGAGCTAAAAAAACATGTCTAAAGTGGTCAATTGCAACAAATCTGCTACATAACTTCATGCAAGCCTAAAAAGTTCGATCAAAACACACGAAAAGCTGATGTAAGCCACTCTTTTGTTCTATTTATGAAATCAAATTGGCACAAAAGCAACAAAAAGCTCTAAAAATAACCCATGTATGAACCTTATTCACTTAAAAATAGTAACTATTGTAACAAAAGAGCTAAAATAACTATTATTGCACTTATTCCATTTTGATGACTATGACCAAGTGAAAGGGCACTTTCTTCCTCCGCGTAATACCGTATGGGCTCGGTGCACGCTTCTGGTAATTCTTTCCACTTGAGTTTGAGCATTTCTTGAAAGGATTTCCGACTGGTTCGGAACAGTCTCACTAGGAGCTGCAATGGCACCATGTTTAAAATTAGAAATGTTAAAAAAGGGGTTACCATTTTAGCCGTATGACCACAAAACTTGTTATGTTCTTCAATATTGCAGATGGACATTACGTTCATATTCCTACAAACTTGTTCCAATATCACTGTAGAATGGTTATGCGTGAATGTTTCCATTGATTGCCTTAGATGGTGCGATTCGAGATGGCAGCCGAGGGATAAGACGTCGACATTGGTTTTCCAGCAGTCAAATTGGGATATCAGATCTGGAAAACGCCTTTAAGGGTAATTTTGTCATTGAAATCGCCCACCATCGATCCTAGAACACAACTGTGTCCATGGTTGAAGCCCAATCCTCATTATCTTCTTCATAGAACTATCATCACATGCCATTAGGCAGCCATCAAGCCGCTCATTATCGTAGCAAATTGACCTGGCTTTATTTTTAGCTGCTTCGACGCTTCCATTTGTTCGTAAAAGGGACAAAAGTGGAAATGCAAAGTCCATTGACCATTCACTGTCCATCTAAAGATTCATTTTTGAGGGTTTCTGACTTTCGGGGTGGGACCATTTTCTGGATTTTTTGCGTTTTAAGAACATTAAAAAGCACAATTTACACTTTTCCAGGCTTTGATAGTCTCAACTTTGTCCATTGCTCCCAAAAAATCTCGAAATCTCAAAAATGCATACAAAATCTACTACGTCGCAAAGCATGGCGGCCATCTAAGTGTTTTCCGGTGGGCGGCATTGTCCAAAGGTGTACCCCCATTGAATTTGTTGCGCGTTGTCATAAAATTGGTTGGCAATTTTGTGAATTCTTCAACAAACTCGTTTTTCGAATGATCTCTAATGGCTTTCAAGCCTATTGGTAAGGATAAAATGGAATGCCACGCGAAATAGGGTTGTTTTTTGCTAGTACGGAAGTGGCAAGGGTTCGACGACGACAATAAACGTGCAACAACCACGCCACTTAGATGACTTAGATGAGGGCACAACATGTTCTCAGGAATGTGGAAAAGGGTAAATCTGGGCAAATGTCGAAAAGGGCAGATGTCATTAAACCCTGGGGGTGACTTGTAAGGACAAGGCATGTCTTGAGGCTATGGAGGGGTGACACGCGCTGCTTTGAAGCAGTTTTGGAGGTCATTTGGGCGATTTAAGTGTTAAAAAAGGTGGAAAAGGCTTACTTTCATCATGTGTTCATCTTTACATCGAAGCAGACAACTCGAAACTTCAATCGGCGGCAAAGTCGTTCGGCTGGAAACCACTGGATTCGGGATATGAGCGGTTACTGTAGCTATGATGACCCCCACAATGTACAGTAATGACAATATCATAGCTCAAATTTGAAGATAGGCAGAATTTCAAAGAAAAAAGACGACAGTAAAGCCCCGAGTGAGCCAAGCTTCACCAAATCGCGGCCAACGACGGGGACCCACCCCTGCGTTGCCGGCACTATGGACGCCTCAGGCGGAGCATGGCGCCTGTCACTCGGAGTTTACCTTGTTCCCGAAGCAATGGAAGCTTCCTAGTCTTACTGGTGGCGCGTATAAGTTACTGAAGACGAGCCGCAAATTGAAACTGACTCCTTGAAGTTGAACCTCGGCGGATGTCGGACTTCGGTGTCACAACAACTGTAAGTGGAATGTAAGACAGCCCCGCAGCCACGGACGAAGGGGACGGAAGCGCCAAAGTTTCGCCTTCCACACCACATCCGAGTAGGAAAGAAGCCTCGACTCTCACGGGCGCGCATCCCTCGAGAATGAGATGAGATGAGAGACCTCACGCTTACTCAGATTCGGTTCGGGGGGCCTCGGTCAGTTAGGCCAAGTCCTTTTTGGGCGGCAACGCGACACACGTCAAACAACGACTTTATTCATTCAAAAAGGCACAAGTGTCAAGGAAGGAAGGGCCTTGATGTACTGGATATGGGTATCTTGGCACGGGGACGGGACACTAAAACAGCAAGAACTACGGGGCGTGAAAAGGGCCTACTGAGGGCTGCTAGATGGGTGTTCACTTTCGAGGCGCATCTGACGACGGTCTTCGCGAGAGTATCGGTGGACACGAGTCCGATTGGGAGTTGTTTTGGACGTGTTTGGGCTAATATGGCGATAGTTGAGGTCTTTGATTGCTTGGTTGAGGACCTAGAATCACAATGCGGCTTAAAACTTCAAAAAGTACCCTCAAAAAGACCAACCTCAAGTTTCTTCGCCTTCACAAACCCAGTCATCCGAACCTCCGCCGGACGTTCTCGCTTTGCCAACGGTTCCCCACTCAGATGCCATGCCGGAATATGCTTCAAAAGCGCTTGCCGCCAATCCAGATCACCTGTGGTAACATCCCTCAAAATGGCGGCCACAGTCGGGATGGGAAGTTCCTTGCTGCCACGCATCCATTTGACATACTTCTCAATCGGCAGGCGGTACGCTTTGAAGCCGTCCTCACCAGCGGCGACACAATTAGACAGATGGCGCGGGCCAGATTCGACATTGGTTGAAAGGACGAAGGCTTTGAAGTTGGCAAGGTTGTCAGTGTCGAGATAGATGTTGCTTCTTTTCGAGATGAACGCGACTTCGGCTGGAAATTATCATTAAAATCGAAATTTCAAAGGAATTTCAACTTACAAGGCTCAATCGAAGGGTCCAAAACATTCGAAACGCCTCTCGATGTGATCCGCGGAGCTAATGGATGCTTCAAATCACCCGAATTGCCAGGGAGTAAATCGTCCAAGTCTTCGAACTCTGCTAAACCGATTTCCGGGAATTCTGAATCAAGAATAGCCGTTTGACAAGACGGCACTCCGAGAGCAAAGTACCATGACCTAAATGACCACAGTTAACACCCAAAAGACCAAAGTAAACAACAAACTTTCTAACCAGCCTCGCAACATAGTCATCCATCAACAAATTGGCTATACTCAACGTAAATGGCTTTGGACTGAACCAATTTTGGTCATACAGTGTCTTCACCTGCCTAAAACTTCCAAAATTACAGTAATCCACTTCTCAAAAACATTAACAAACCCCACAAAAGATGAAGTCCACCTCTCAGAGCACCGCCCCAAGTATCGACAGTCGACAATTATCTGTGGCATCTTCTCATCGACCCTTTCTTGGGCTAATAGCCGGGCACCGTAAAGGGCATCCGCTTGAGCTACAAAGACAAAACAACTTTAAAATTGAAAGCTATTTAAAATGCAAATAGGTACATACCCCGGAAATCGCGACCCCGAAGATCGAGATAATCGTAGAAACCGCGTCCATAGACAATTTCGCCATTTTCGTAGCGTCGTTGTTTTTCGGCAAGGAACTGAAACTCAAAAGTTAAAAGTGACAAAAAAATATATAGAAAAACGAACCGCAGATTGCTCAAAAGCCTGTTTACTATTCTCCTGATTGTTTCTATCCTTGCTGACTTCCTTGAAGAACGCCGATCGAATGTATTCATGACGATCGTCGAAGGATCGCATGTGGAGCAGGAGGTCCCATTGTGAATCGGACAGGGTCAGAGGGACTTCGTGGGAGATGTCTCGGATTATCTGAAAGTTATCTTGACTTACTCAAATACAGTCATGAAAGATTCATAAAAGGATAGCCAATGTCGGTAAACGTCAAATTGAAGAAACCAACCTCGATTTCAGCGATCAGCCGGCCAAGTTTATCAGATAAATGTCGTTTTTGCACTTCTTTCAAGAACGCCGCCGACGGCAGTAACTTCGTGTCTTCTATTACATCCGATGCTGCTCCTGTGGAGTACCCGCGAAAGTACGGCCTTCTCTGACATATTCTGCGAAAGATTGGTGCGAATTTCATTGAAAATTTGATCAAGAATATATGCAGATTTTGAAAGCCTCCTCGAGGATCGGGGAACACTCTGTATCCATAGGGGGAGCACAAGCATGGCATTCGCTTTACTGTTTAATTTTAACTTGCACAACTAAACGTAATTTTCATTTTATTTATTTTTGCTGTAAAATTAAGCGCTACCAAATTAGTCTATTGTGAAAACAAAATTAGCAATGGACGCAATCCAAGCTTCAAATTTACAACTCACAGCAATTGTAAACTGTCACTATTTTCTGTCAGTGTGCGACAGGTCATTGGCAAAGTGTTCCCCATACTTTCCCTAACATTTTTTGATCAACGTTTTTTTCTTCCTTTCTTTCTTATTTCCGCGATTTCCGTGCCATTTCGCCTCAAAATTATCAATAAGCTTACCTTCAGGACTTGCAATGACCACCAAGGCACTCAAACAGCAGCCCTCCAAGAAGCGCAAGGCCGGCGAACCGGTCATTTTGGACCTCGGCGGCAAAGGCGACGATTACAGCGTCGCTGCCACCCCAAATGATCTGATTCTGGCCCCAAAGAAGAAGAAAGTCAAGAAGCAGACCGATGCCGGAGCTAACCCACAGAAGCGCGAGAACAAGAAGCGTGTTGATCGTCGAGAAGAGCTCGCCGCCGTCGCGAAACAGAAGCTTTCAAAGACGAAGCAGAAGTTGCTCGCGAAAACGCAGGAAAAGATTGCCAGCAAACAGACTGTGGGTTTAACATTGCCTAAATAGTGTTTAGCAGTGATATTTATATATAATATTTGCAGATGGAAAGTCTCTTCGAAGGATTGAAAGAATTCCAATTTGATTCCGTCGGTATGAGCGGACTTGTGTCGACGGCACATATGCAAGACAAGCAAAAGAAGCCTGAGTATGTTGTTTTGGGAGTTTTATATATATAAAAGCCATTTGTATTGTTTAGGCTTGCCGTCGAAGCAGATCCAGTCTTCCCGAAGAAAATCAGATCCGTTTCCTCAGCAGTCGTGAATGGCGAAAAGAAGAAGGTGCAAGCCAACTATTTCGAGACAGATTCAGAGAGTGATGGCACTGATAGCGGTGATGAGGTCGAAATCGTCGAGCCGAAGAAGGAAGAAGCTCCAGAAGAGTCGGAACCCGTCCCGAAGCCAGTCATCGACCCCAAGAAGGCCATCGAAGCCGAAGCGAAATCCAAACGCGAAGAACGCCTCGAAAAGTTTTACAAAATCCTTTCAACCATCCTTGGCCCGAAAATTGCTGTCCAGCGAATTGCTGATATCCAATTGAAGCGTTCGAAACTGCCGATTTTCGCTGAAGAAGTGCCAATTGTTGAGGCTATCAACGAAAATGCTGTAAGTTTTACTCTTTCATACCATCTAAACATTCATAAACAGTCATCAACTTCCAGGTCGTGATCGTCTCCTCCGAAACCGGCTCCGGCAAGACCACCCAAATCCCGCAATTCCTCTACGAAGCCGGCTACACTTCCAATGGCCACCTAATCGGTGTCACGGAGCCTCGTCGAGTCGCCGCCATGAGCATGGCCGAACGTGTCGGAATCGAGCTAAACGACCCGGCCAAGGTTTCCTACCAAATCCGTTTCGAAGGCAACCGAACTGACGACACGAAGATCCTTTTCATGACCGATGGTGTCCTTCTGAAAGAACTTCGAAACGATTCGATGCTCTGGAAGTACTCGGTGATCATCATTGACGAAGCGCACGAACGTTCAATGTATTCCGATGTTCTGATTGGGTTGCTGTCAAGGATCTGCTTTTTGAGGGCTAAGAAGTCGGTTCCATTGAAGCTGATTATCATGTCTGCGACGTTGAGATTGACTGATTTTACGCAGAAAAAGTGAGTTACAATCTTTCTAAATGCTGTTTGATAGTGTTTTGTTGCTTCCAGGCTGTTCCCGGTCCTGACACCGAAGATTGTCAAAGTCGAATCGCGCCAATTCGAAGTCCAAGTCCATTTCGAGCGAAAGACGCCGGACGATTTTGTCGAAGCCGTCTACAAGAAGGTCTGCAACATCCATGAAAAGCTGCCCGATGGCGCGATTCTGGTGTTTGTCAGCGGTCAGAATGAGGTCAAAAAGCTGATTCATCACCTTTCTGGACGGTATCCGTTGAAGGGGAAGAACAAGGGCGGTCATTTGCAGAAGAAGAAGGCCAAGGCTGTAAGTTTTCACCGCTTTTTTGACAAATGACATCAAATTTCATTTTCAGATCGAAGCCAAAGAAACTGTCAAACTAGCCAACTTCGCCGACCAAGCCCAGGCCCTTCTCGACGGCAAAACCGATGTCAAGCCCGAAATCCCCACCGAAAAGGTCCGCCCCGACATTGACGAACACGGTGCCGCTGATTGTGACCTCCTCGAAGACGACGAAGATGAAGAAACCCTCTTCGGTGGTAATCTCGCTCCACCGCCGCCTGGCATGTCTCCACTTTTCTGCCTGCCACTGTACTCCCTTCTGCCATCTATCAAGCAGCAACGCGTCTTCGCTCCACCGCCTGAGGGCACTCGACTCTGTGTCATCGCGACCAATGTCGCGGAAACTTCCCTCACCATCCCAAACGTGAAGTACGTCGTCGATTCAGGCAAGGAAAAGCGTCGCGATTACGATCCTATCACTGGTGTCTCACAGTTCAACGTCCATTGGATCAGTCAAGCCAGTGCAGAACAGCGATCCGGTCGAGCTGGTCGTGTTCAAGCCGGTCATGCCTATCGGCTCTATTCATCCGCTTTGTTTGAAGATTTTGACAAGTTCTCGGCGCCGGAGATCCTCAACAAGCCTGTGGATCAACTCGTTTTGGATCTGAAAGCGATGAACATCCTGAAGATTGCCAATTTCCCGTTCCCGACACCTCCAAATGTCGACCAATTGGCCGTTGCTGAAAAGAGGCTGACATTGCTGGGTGCATTGACGCTTCCGCCGAAGGTAAGCTCACTCGTTTGAAGTTTTATCACTGAAATTTGCCAATTTCAGCAAACCGAGGCCAAGATCACTCCTCTCGGAAAGACGCTCTCCCTCTTCCCGCTGTCCCCGCCTTTCGCCAAGGTCCTCGCTATGGCCAATCAACACGATCTGATGCCGTACGCGATCTACCTCGTCTCAGCCCTCTCTGTCCGTGAACCCATGTCCCACGTCGCTCGTGAAGGTCTCGGAAATGACTCCATCGCTGCCCAGAAGCGAATGAAAGCCATCCTCAAGCAACGTCACACCTGGTGCGGAATCGGACAATCTCGTCGACTCGGTGACCTATCCGTCCTTCTGAAGGCCCTCGGAGCTGCTGATTTCGGTCGAATGACCCCTCAAGAATGCGAAAATCTCGGTCTTCGCTTCAAGGCTGTTGTCGAAATCCGAAAAATGCGCCGCCAATTGGTGAATTTGATCAACACGTCCTGCAATTTGAAGCATGAAATCACGATTGAAGCCGAGCTGCCGCCGCCGACGGAAGAACAATGCCGTCAACTGAGGCAAATTTTGATCGCCTGCCTGCCGAATCAAATCGCGAAACGCGTCAATGAATCCCCCGATGGCAGTCCTGTTCCCGATGGCGCGTATCAGTGCCAACTTTTGGAGGAATACGTCTTCATCGATTCGACATCCATGCTTCACAAGGACCGTCCCGATTTCATCCTATACCAGGAAATCGTCCAATTCGGTCCCAAGAAGTGCTTCCAAAACGTGACCATGGTCGAACCCGAATGGCTACCCAAGCTCGCCGAACCCTATTGCGAGTTTGTGTTCCCCGATCCAGAAAAAGAAGAACCTCGCTTCGATTCGGAATCCGGCGCCGTCGTTCAATCCTGCACGATTCGATTCGGTGAGCGACGATGGATGCTGGAGAAGATGGACCGTCCTATGCCGATGAACATCCTGCATTACAAGCACTTTGCCCGATTCTTCTTGGGTGGTTTTGTCTGCCCGAAGTTGTTCGACAACGTTTCAAAGATGCTCGCCCCACCGGACACGATGATCAAGCCTTGGGCCAAGTTGCAGAAGCGAACTGAAAAACTGTTGAATGCCCTTGTCGCCGAAGACGTCCACACCCGTGACAAGCTTCTAGAAGTTTGGTCCAAAAACGAGGAATACCTCCTCGACGTGTATTTGGAGTGGCTTCCCGTCTCGACACACGATAAAATTAGGCTTTCTTGGCCGCCACTCGATGCGTAATCGATTGATTTGTTATGCTTTCTGTTTTATGATTTGTTTTTGTTAAGTTTTGTTTGAATCTGAATCTAGTTGATTAAAATAAAGTTATCGTTTATTCATTCGTTTCATGCTTTGAGCTTTCGTTCTGGTCAAGAACTGATTCGGAGAACGGAAGAAAGCCAGCATTGCCAACGCATTTTTTTCAAGTTTACGGTGATCATAGACTTCGGTCGCCATGGCTTCGACCATGTTTTCAAAGGTGCGAAGACGGGATTCGGTGCCTTGGCGCTGAAAATTGGATTACCCAATTTTGTCAGTTAAAAACTACGTCGAACATACACAAAGACGCTCCTGGTCGACTTCAGTTTTCGCAACGATAGTTTTTTGAGTCAATTTTTCAATTAGCTTGTTTTGCATTGCACTTTCACGTTCGAGAAGTGTCACTCGTTCTTGTAACTGAAATTTAACGAATCCAAATCCAATTATTGAAATTGTGTCTAACCTTTTCGATTTGACTGTTCTTTTCGTCAAAGAGCGCTTCATTTTCCGCCAACTCATCGGAAAGGGCTTCCAGTTTTTGCTTCTGGCTTCGAACGTTTTGGACTTCGTCGTTTTTTTCGTGTTCTATTATCAAAATCTGCAATCGTTCAAGGGATAAGAAGCTGTTAACCTTAAAAATTATGGAACACGTACTGTCGCTTTCAAATTCTTAGTCGTATTCCGGAACTCAGCTCGTTCATTGTCAAAGTTCAACTTGAAGTCGTTTATCATTTTGACATACTTTTGTCGTGTCGCTGCAATGTCTTGGCGCAGCATCTTTTGACGGGATTCTGATTCGAACAAATCTTTGCGAAGCTAAAACTTTCATAACACTCAACAGCTGGTTTCCAACGTCTCGCTTACTTTCAATGTGATATCTTTGAATTCGCTCAACTTCACCATCAATTCATCCTTCTCAAATTCCAATTGAGCCCGCAAATCAGCCAATTCCTTACCATGCTGAGCACCCAAGGCTTCCATCCCAGCTTTATGATCAGCTGACATTTCTAAAGTTGATTTGATTTGGTCATTTATCATTGTTTCATAGAATTGCTTCTGCTCAGAGATGTCTTTTTTGAAGTCTTCTTTGAGCTTGTTGATTGTTTCCTCTTTGGCAGCCTCCGAAGCTTCGCATTTGTCTTCCATCAACTGAAGACGTAACTTATCACAAATTTCGGTTATGGTGAACTCACTCTGATCTTTTCCCTCATCGCCTTCATATTCGTCTCAAAATCCGTCGTCATTTCACGAATTTCTTGTTCTTTCTTCTGTTTGTAGGTATCAAACACACGTTTGGCGTGGCTTCGAATGAGACTTCTTTCGACTGTGCGTTCTTTGGCAGTGAATTTCTACAATTATCTATCTTCATATTTTCGTAACTTCATGTAAAACCTACATTGTGTTCAAATTCGTCCGCTCTACAAAGAACAATGTCCTCTGGTTTGGTTAAAGTCACTTCAATATCCTTTTCCAATTCAGTGAATTTAGCCAATTTCGTCAACATTACCGCGCCATCATCATGCCCAGACAGAAGCCATTGCTCTGAAGCTATGTAAAACAGACAAGATGTGCCACCAATGTCTTGAAGCTGAATCATTTGAACATTTTCAATGTTATCAGCCTGAACACGGAGTAGACTGCCCAACTTTGTGCCGAAATAAAACCCTTCCGACGTCGTCATGATAGCCGTGGATGTCGTGTTGAAACTGACCCCTTCATAATGGACATTGATCGGGTCAAGTTCATTGCCATCACGGATTTGAACGACGACAAACTTATTCCCCAAGGCAAATATGGCTTCTTCGTGAACAGCAATGTCGACGAAAAAGCGTAATTTGAATTCATTGATCCAAAGTACGGTACCGCTGTGGACGGAGACCAGATAAATTGCGTCTTGGTCTGTCAAAATTCCGATATATTCGGAGGAGGCTGAATACCGTAACTTTATTACATTTTGATCAGCTTCCAATGATGTTGTAAACAGCGGCGCTAAAGTATCCGCGTCCAGTACGGTTAATTGTGTTCGGTTTGCCAAAGCTAGTTGATCGGCAGATTGGCTTGAAGCAAACTGTAAAAACTTTGTATCATTTTTGCTTTAGATACCGTAACTCACAGCCTGTATAGTACCACCCTCCCAAACAGTCGCCTTTTTCTTCAATTCATGTATCAAAACCTCATAAACATCGATTCCCTCAGCCGTAACCACGGCAATACTGTGTCCATTAGGCAAAACAGCCACTCCAATAGCTCCCTCAATGATGGCATGAGCAATGTTCCTTTGTGTATCCATAACCGTCACCAAGACAAGTCCCCGTTCATCAAGGGTCGCAAATCTGCGCGATTTTGGCTCGAAAGCGACATGGCGCACAGGTGACGAATGTCGAGCAAAGATTAATCGCATGCCATTGTCACACACTGCTTCGGCATACCGCACATTGCAAAGCCATGTCGATTCGGTGTCCTCGTAGAGAACGTTTCCATTGTCTTGATCCATGTGCAAGTTTGTGCAGATGGTTTTGGGGAAGATTGAGTTGATCTGAAAGCATCCGTAAGAGCTCAGTTAATGGGAACTTTGTCTTAGTAAGCTTACGACAATAGCTCTCCCAGCGGCCCACCGAGTCTTCAGATCCCCTGCGGGAAAGACAAAAACAATGCCAATTACGACATAGACTATGAGATTCTGATCTGTGGCATACATTTGGGTGACTTCGGCTTGCTTTGCATCTTCTTGCTCGCCAATTAGGCTAAAATTCCACGAATTACATATGCCCTTTAAGAAGTCATTTTTACTTGTCACAAACTGTCTTCAAATTGATAACTTCCAAAGGTACAGTCTCTCTGTACAATCTTAATTCACCATTGTTTGTTCCAAATGCTAACGTAACATCGTCCGCCCATGCATGACAGCTCATATCGAAAAACTTGATCGTCGAAAACACATTGATTATGTTTGTCGTTGCCCGCAGCAAGTAACAATGATTATCAGTGACTGTGCAAATGATGGTGTCATCGGCCGGGCACAACGTGGCCTCATATTGCTTCGATGAAGTCGGGGGAGTGACCCTTGTCTCGCCCAGGAAAGTACCCTCGAAACTGTAGAGCGCTAATGTCGCGTATGATCCCTTCTCGGCGGGTGCAACCAGTAAGAGGCTTTCATTCGTCAGGGAAATGCACATGCGAGTCGCTAAGATTGCCGTCGCAAACTCGCGCATAGGCCTGTTTGCCGTGCCAACATGGAGGGTATGTGCGTCATGGATGACGACTTTGGCACCCTGTGGCGCATCCACCGCAACGACGACATAAGCAAAGTCGGGGGACACTTGGACACAGGATATCGGGCCTCCATGGGGGATATCTCTGAGGGTATGAGAGTGATCCGGGCCGTAGAAGACTCGAAGATAGGACAAGAATGAAGTGACGATGCGATCTTTGCCGAAGAAGACACACTTGTTGAAGCCAATAATGGGAGTCGGCACCGGAGGAGCATTTTCATGAACTTGGGTGGTTGAAGCGTAACGAGAGCTACTATTTGTTTTGGGGCTTGGCGGTGGCTTTGCCGATGAAGGAGGCCGGGGTTGCGGCACCTCGTTCGAAATGGACATACTGACGGGTGTCGATGAAGTACTCGGGGTGAGTGGTGGCAGTTTCCTTCAGATTTAGCTGTTAGAAAGCTCCAATGAAGCAAATGGGACTTACTTTGAACCAGATGGGATCGTACTTCTTAAACTTAAGTATGAAGTCGGCACGCATGAAATTCTTATCCTCGGTATCGGAGGAGTCGGAACTATCTCTATCAGAACGAGATTTGGAGCCTTTGCTTTTTGAAGGCACAGTTAAGGTTGGCTTTTCGGGTTTACTTTAATATTTAACATCATACAAAACATAAACTTTAAAAGTTACAACTTACCTCGCCTCAATAGTCGCAGCTTTGCTATCCTTCCCAGCAGAAGTTACCTGTTTCTTTCGTAGATTCGGCTCAGAAGTCGAAGCTCTTAATGCATTCGCAACAGTTGAAAGTCGATCAGATCCACGCAGCATCACAAACAAGCCAAATTTCTAACAAATAATTTCATAATTTCAACAAAAATAAAATTTAACCAAATCGACCAAAACACAAATTCTCAGAGCCAAACTGTTACAGAATGGTTTCCAGATGTCCGGTCTGACTAAATACTACTATTGAAAAGTGCTGTTCACCGGGATTCCACTTGATTGACCACCGATTATAACAGTTGAATGGTGTTGTCACCAAAGACGGCCGGGCCGTTTTCTTATGAGCTTCTTAAAGTTCGAACAGAACAAGTGTCCGCATTCGAATTCGAAGTTAGTTCCGTACTTTTGAACATTTATAAGTTGAGCAGAAATGTTTAAGGCGTAAGTATTACGAAAGGTGAACAGGTTTATGTTGTTTAATGGTGTCTGCTTCCGGAGTTTTTGAAATGACGTCAAATTTTCAAATTTAATTAAAATAAAATTTGAAAAATTGAGGAAAATTATTATTGTTTTTTGGTTTTACAACAAATGTCGAAGCAAAAAGTTTAAATTTCGAAGTTCTTTGTACATTCATGTTTGCATTTTTTGAATACACTACAAATCAGCAACGTGTCGCTACGTTGTGCTGTGTTGCTGCTTGGTTTTCATTCGACTTTTATGCGAAAACCTCGAAAGAGCCACCAATCTTCCCAATCTTTATAGCGGTCCTCGTTGACGTGGAGACGTGACAACAAGACCGCGGAAAGGGGATTCTCGACCCTTCGTCATCATCGTCGTCGTTAGTTTCGTTGTTGCTGCCTCGCCTGCCCCCAGGTACTTCTTCCAATCGGATGGCCGTCGACCCCGATGAGAAGGAAGGGGAAACCGATTCAGTTGCGTTCGCGCGCGTTTTCGCAGGTGCTTCTTTCTCGCCTTTGGTCCATCGCTTCCCTTCCCCATAGTTGAGAGAAGGCGAACCGACGGACGCCATGCAAGCCTCGACGTTGGTGCCCGCCCGCCCTGCACATAACAACAGAACAGCCTTTTTCCGTTTTGTGTTTGAGCAACCCCAGGCAGCAAGCCGCCAGCAGCAACCAACCAACATCGCAGCCGTCCTTGCCTGCGGGTTCGCTTTCCTCATCTTTCTTTCGCTTTGCTGTTTCGCTCACTCTTCTTTCCTTACGTTTTCCTACTGCCTGCCGGCGGCAACGACCAACAGCCGCTGCTCCGCCCCTTTTGGCAAGGGGCAATGGAAGCGTCGAGTTGAAGGAAGGGGAAGAAGTTCGAGTCGAGCAAAGTCAGCGCTTTTTGGCAGATTTTCATGCTTGTGCTTGCTGTTCGTTGATCATTGCGCGCCGAAAATCGCCATTCGATCTACCATTAAGGACGAAGATGGCAATAGCTATGCGCAATTCGCTCGCGCGCGGTTGGAATTTCCCAAATTGCTGCATTTTCTGCGCGATAAAGGTACCAGTTGTCCAAAAAATGTGTGAAGTATCCCTTTCCGGATGCTTGAAGCTTAAAATTTTGTCATCGCGCATGTTTTGAGCTATCAGACTTATCAATGATCATTCTTATCAGTTGTTTTTCTTACCGAAAAACAAACTATAACAGATTGATCAATCTTTATGTTAACTGTGAAACGCGCATATTAAAACTTAGGATTAAATTTTCCACCTATTTAGTCCAAAAACTGATTACAATTTGTAATTTAACTGATCAAACTTTGCCTAATGAATAGTCTAACTAAAGTCTTGGACGTCCTTACCTAAAATTTGATAAATCAAACATCAAAATACGTCGACTCCCATTCAAATGGAATTTTCACCCCTTTGCGTAACGAAAAGTATCCCTTTCTACACACCATTGTATCCGCCATTATCTTTGCTCTCGTTTGACACCACTATCGCGCACCAAGCGCGCCAAAAACAGTGCCAAATCCGTGATTTTGTGCGCGCAATTCAAGCGTCCTTAGCTTGTCGGTTGCTCGTTCAGCCCCACCACCGAGGCATCCCTTCGTGGTCGTGTCTTGGTAGAGGGGCGCGTCTGGGCGCACGCGTCACGCAATGATGGATGGCATGTTACGTTCGCGCCCGGGGGTCGAGAGACTTCCCAAAGTGCGGAGTGTGCCCTTCACTGAGCTGCGAGCGCGCGCAGAGAGGCGGGGATGCTTTGGCACGCTGCCAGCTTGGTGCGAAAGTGCGTCCGTGTGGGCGCGAGCGGCCACATTAAGGAGATGGGCGGGTGCGTAGGGGGTGGTGACACACTTTGGTATGGTGAAGCGTGGCAACAAGGCGGCGATCCGTCGGTGCAAAAAAAGGTCGGACTCGGCTCGCTGGGGCGACGGATGGACGCAGGTCACGCCTGCGGCCGGCCGCGCTGCTGCCGCCGCCTCGCTCGCTCTGTGGTGGCGGTGCTTCGGGGGACTTGGGAGGGCTCGCGAGCTGGCGACGTGCCCCCCTCCGTCCGCCTTGCTGCCGCCGTCCTGCCCGAAACTCGACTATGTTCCCATTGCTGGCAGCACCAGCAGCAGCCATCCCCGGCCTTCCTCTTTCCCTATTTTTTTGCGACGATGCGAGACGAGGGTTAGTCCGACGTTTCGCGACGACCAAAGTGGTTTTCCTCGCCTTCAGTTCGACTTTGTCTTGGATGCATGCCAACCCAAGCCTTCCAACCCTATTCCGCGCCAAATCACTTCATCGCGACTATGCCATTTATCCATCTTCAACACTCAATCATCAAATTTAAAATTTTAGGCTAAACCTATTTTCACTCCACAAATCCAACCAATTCACCATGTCTGAGCGAGCTGAGAAGCGCCCCCACTCCGAGGAGAACGGCGAGGCTGCCGTTGCTGCCAAGCAGAGCAAGGCCGAAAACGGTGAAGAGGTCGAAGTCGTCAAGAGTAAGTTCAAACCCCCTAAACTCATCAATCAAACTTTATATAATCATCCCTCTTTTTCAGCCAAGGCCCTCCCAGAAGACGAAGACGCCGAAGAAGCCGAGGATGAGGTCAGCTCAGGTGGCGAATCGGGTGCCGAGGACGATGAGGGCGAACTCGACGAAGACGGCGGCTCTGGCGACGATTCTGCCGCTGAAGACGATGAGGAGGAAGGCGAAGGTGCCGAGGGTGAAGCCGACAATGGTGATGACGACGAGGAAGAGGAGGAAGATAACGAAGAAGAAGAGGAGGAAGAAGAAGAGGAGGAGGAAGAGGAAGAAGAGTAACTCCCTTCCAAATCAGCTTCAATTCGACAATGTCTCCTGTACTAACATTCAATCAACCACGCCCTCATACCACCCTTCTCTCAAAACGTTTAATTTTCAAGTCTTATTTACAACAATCTACGTGAATCCAGTGAGCCTGGGTTTACGTTTCGGTCTCAGATCGTTTTTTATTCATTCTTTAACAAATTTGTTAGTCTTTTTCAATCTGTACATTTGGATCTATTGGCCCTGATTTCTGTCTCTGACTGCCCTTTCATTAAAAGGAAAAGGGAATGTTGTTCTCCATTTGAATTTGATGTGTTTACTTTTGTATTATTTATTACCTTGGGAATGCTATAATATACAAAAGACCTCAAAAGTTGCTTGTTTGTGGGTGGAAGTGGGACGCGGGGGGTCTGCGCGGGAAGCCAGCGGCGCGCGAGTGGACATCTGCCAAGCCATGTCCGCTCCGCTTTGCTGTCATGAAAGAACGTCGCTTGCGAAAGATTTCCAATATCCGCAGCCCGTCTCGAAGAACATAGAGTTCGACATTAGCGGCGGTTGGTGCTGGCAACCGGAGGCTATTTGAAAGCGCCGTTGTCATTGAAAATGAACGCGTTTTCGCAGTTTTGGTGGCCTGCGGCTGGTGGCGGTCCCCATGTAGGAAAATTTATTGATAGTGGGAGGCTTATGGGCAATGGGAAGAGAAGGAATGTAAATAGGTAGGATAGTGATAACCAAAAGTGGTGTTTGTTTGCGATGTTTTGATCTTGACTTTGGAAACAGCTCAAATTTCGAAAATTTTATAAAAAAAACCAAACAAAAAATCAACCAAAAATCAACAAACACAGAAACGACAACTCACTATTCCATCGCAACGTCTTCTTGCTTGCCGCCAGCGGCTGCGTCAGCGTTTTCCTTGTCCGCGTCGTCACTGTCATCA
Organism: Panagrellus redivivus; assembly: GCA_000341325.1. NCBI lineage: Eukaryota > Metazoa > Nematoda > Chromadorea > Rhabditida > Panagrolaimidae > Panagrellus > Panagrellus redivivus. The sequence continues at coordinate 486,858 of KB455081.1, forward strand.
GCAATCATGAGTCCGGGCGGGTCCAAATCGTCGAGAGGAGCTTCTTCCCCATCACCTCTAGCATTGACATGATCGAACATGGCATCCAAATCCTCGTCATTGCCAATTTCACCCGTTTCATCGCCATCCTTGACCGCAGAATCGCCCTCATCTCCCGATCCCTCCGCACAATCAGCTCCATTGACCGACGATTTCACCGCCGGCCTGCAGCAATCCAAGACATGGTCGACCCAATGAGCCTTCTGACACTTCTTCGAGCAATACGCGGCATAGAAGCAGCAAATAGCCTTGGCTTTCTTGTGGCAATTGATGCAATGCCGCTCCTTCTTGGCCTCTCGCAGCTTCGGTCCGTACTCGGTTTCGATGGCGTCCCTTTGTTCCTTCAGCTTGCCTTCCTTAATGAGGTGCAGCGTGTTTCTGTAACCATAGACGGCACAGACTTCACTCCCAGAAAGAAAAATATATATAAAAACCTACGCATAACCGACGTTGGCGGTGATCTTTGCGTAATTCAGCTCGCTGGCACAATGGGCTTCGTCCTTTTTGAACATTTTGTCGATCTGAAAGTTTTCAAGGTTGAGTCAAAACTATTTCTAATGGTAAAACTGACCTCTGTAAACATGTCCGTGACAAAGCCGGTCAACTCCAAACGAACTTCGCTGCGAAGTGCGGCCTCGTAATAGGTGGCTTTGTTGAAGTCATCGGGCAGAAGCATGTGGGCCAGACGAGCGACAGTTTCTAGCTTGTCGGGATAGGAGGGCATTGACTGTTCATCATCGACGAGGTTTTTGTGGATTTCCTCCGCGGTTTCGCCAGGAATCGGCGACGGTTCGGTCAAAAGCTTCAAGGCATCCGGATATTTGATCAAAATGTCGTCCAAGACCTCCGGGCTGATGTATTTGCGGATGGCGGCTTCGGTGAGCATGGGATTCATGGTGGGAGGAGGGAAAACTGTGAGAAAATGGAGGATTTGTTGAGAAAATGCCGTGAAAACTGTCGAAAAGTCGGAGTTTCGCAGCGCGGGTCAGAAAAACCGCGGATGTCGTCAACCTTCTCCGCGGCATCCTAAATTGAAATTAGAGAAATCCCAAACATGTACGCACACCTATTTTAAACTGCGTAATCTGTCCGTGTTGCCATTTGCAGTTTTTGTCATTTTGAGTCACCCGGTCAAAAATGGCGCCAATGTCGTCCATTATCTTGCAGCATCCTAAATTGAAATTAGAAAAATCCCGGGAGTGCACACACCAGCATACTAAACTGTACATATCTGGCCGTGTGGTATTTGCAGTTTCTTTCATTTTGAGTAAAGGTGGTGCCAATAGGTGTAATCAACGACATTATCGATTAATCATTCTCCAACACAGTCCGCTTTGCTTACACGTTCAATTTATCATCAGTTTCACATCAATAAATAATACAGTTTTACACATTTCAATCATCATCAGATGAGGACCCGAACGAACTATCACTATCAGAATCTCTTGCCACTGGCAAAGTGACCGCCGGAACAGGCGCGTTTGGATTTGCCAAAATGTCCGGATCGACGCCCTCGGATGACATTTTTATCCGAACAGCAGCTTCGGGAATGCCGAGTTTGAGCATCTTAAAGTATTTGACAAAGTCGGGATGCTCACTGATTTTCATTGTGTTCGATTCCGCCGGGACTTCGGGCTGTGGCTGCTCGGTCGGCGCCGCTGGCGCTTCCACAATTTGCGGAGGATTCCTGTCGATGGGGGTCGAAGTGGACATTGGGGGATCGAGGATCATGTTGGATGGGGCTGGCGGGGGTTCAGTTTCGACCTTTGGGGTTTCTTTGGAAGGTTCGGGAGTGTCACCAGTTTTGGGTTTACAGGAGGAAAGCTAAAATTGATGAATTTTATATATAAAAAGTTGAAAGTTGAAACCAACTTTGGCATCCATCAAGTCCAATTGGGTCTCCAACTCTATCAATCGCGATTCAAGATCAAAGACGATGGATTCCATCTTCACGGCGAAGGTATTGACCGTGTCGGTCGTACGCATGATGAACTCATTGATGAGAAGAATGGGCTTCTTGACCTCGAGCGATTGCACATCTTTGAGATCGACATCGGATTGGATAAAGGACCAGTCTGGCTCGCGAGGTTTGAACATTTTTGGGCTGGAATGTGGAAAAATATATATAAAGTTGGGGAAAGGAGCGCAGTTTTCATGGGGTTGCACGGGTGTGACATTTAGAGATCAGTTTTGTTTTTAACTCTGGGGGACTTGGAAATGCGATATCGCCAATATCTTTTAAAGTTAGTTAGTTGTATCCGTAATGATGGTTTTGAGAACACAGATTTTGTCAAGACTTTCAGTTTAACGAAATTTTGTTAATTGAATTATTGTGTCAACGTAGAAATGTGTCGCTTTTTCCAGAGCGTGGGCCACCCTTAAATCACTCCGAGACCGATGACTTTCGATCAACATTTTTATATATATTTTGTAAACAAAAATGGCTTTCAACCAGTAAAATCATCATCTCAACATACTCAAGTGAATCAGTTTTATTATCACAAACATTATAGTCAAAATTTTCAATGCAAATAGCTCACAAGATCAAGATCAAGCCCAATAAAACCCCGTCAATCAAATCTCTGAACCAGAAAGTTGACATCCTTCACGAATCCAAACTTCCCATAGAACGGGATCAGCTCATCCTTGCATTCGAGCGACAGCTTGTAGACGCCCAAACTGCGAGCCAAACTGACGAGAGTTTTGATCAAAAGCCCGCCGAATCCGTGCTGGCGATGGTCCTTGTCGACGACGACATCCTCGACACGTCCACGCGACCCAGCTTCATGGATGAACTTCCATTCGAGCACGAGGGTGGCACTTCCGACGATCTTGTTCGCCGAATTCACGATGACGACAACGTAATAGCTGAGGGGCTTGGTGTCGGCCATGGAACTGTAACGCGCATTGAGAACATCGCTATCCGGGGCGCCGACAGATGTGAGCTGGCTGAGAAGGTCGAGATATCCGGAAGCTTTGACGTTGTTGATGTCATCACGGGATAGGGCTCGAATGGTGAAGTCCTTCGGGAAGGTTTCGGGGATGTGGGGTGTGAGCTGGCTTTGCGGGAACATTGGCTCTGAAAAACGCTATTTTTATATATATTTATTCAAAGTTAAGTCAGTTTAGCTTACCAGAAACACTCAAATCACCGTTAGTCATTCTGTGAGACAGAATGAACCCAAATTGAGACGAGAAACGCGGCAAAGCAACGTGGCTCCCAGTGACGAATCAATGGACACTCTCGACAGGGCGGATCGTTTTTTCAAGAGAGACTGGGGTAAAAAATGTTCGAACGGATCATTTCAATCGATCGAATGTCAAATCTGTACCGATTTATATATAATTTTTACAGTAACCCCAAATAGGTGCCCCCATTAATTTCGCTTGTCCGAAAGAACAACCAATTGTCCGGTTTCATCACTTTTAAACTACTTGACACTTACAAAGATTGCGACAGAACTTTCATTCGCGACAAATTGTTCAACGATAATTGCCAACGGTAAAATACAGGCGACTTGTTCCGATTTTTCTTTATAGGTGCGTGGGGACCTGGCTCTGACAGTTTTTGCAAATATATATTTTTAAATATATCGCTTAACAATGATTTAAACAAAAATCTGTTATCTGTGGATAGATGTGATGCAGTTTTGTAGATAATGGAAAAACAGAATTTTGTAAAAATACAGCACGGAGAAGTTATTTGTAATTAAAGGGTAAAATTAATGAAGAAAAAATGTCGTAAAATGAGCAGTCGCAGCACCCACCCATCCTGATCGGAAAAAAGCGCGCGCAGCAGCTGTTCACTCATTGTTTCGATCTGCCTTCAACACATCCCTCTCTCCTGCCCGATCCGATTTATCCGCCGACAGCAGAGACGCGACTGACAGAGCCAGCGGCTATTTTATTTCACCGCAGCTTTTTTTCACCCTCTTCGGGTCCGGAAGCGTATTCATTTTTTTTGCTGGCCTAGTAGCTGACCACTTGCCGCTGGCCTACTGCTTATCGACCGTCGTTCCGTGTTCCGTAAGTAACGTGAAGCGTCCTACGGCCGACGAGACGACGCTTCCCTTGTCGCTGGCTAAATATATTGAACTCAATTGTGGGTCACGGTCGATGACGACGCTTGCCTGAGCCGCGGGAAAGGCTTAACGGTTTCGGCCGAACCCCTCCAGCCCCAAAGCCAAGGTCATTTGTTTTGGGCTTTGAAAAACTTGAAACAAGCAAGCCCGAAACGCATAAATTGGGCCATTCCGACGGGTATTTGTTGTTTGTAAGCTGTGTATTTCACGAATGGCATTAAGTGGCAGTGGCTAATTGGTACCGGCTGTCTTTGAATTTGAATCTGCAACGGAAATTGAAAGTTGGTAGTTCAAAATGAACGATTCAATCATGTCCAATTCGACGACTAGGTCGTTTTCGGCTAAACGGAACAAGTAAGCCAATATAAATGCTTCTTTTTAAGGAAAAATGTTGTCTTGTAGAATGTCGGCCGCAGAAGTGCGTCGAAAAGTGCTAGAAGGCAGCTACATCGCTGGTAGTATCCCAGAACCCTTCGATCCGGCGGCACTATCTTCGGCGACGAGGGTTTTCTTGCCAGATGTCGCGGAACCGGTGGATGTTGAGGAATCGCTGAGCAGTAGGGCTATAGCAAGGACTGAAATTCGAGCTGTTTCTTCTAGCCCGCAACGGTACTGCCTTCAAACCTTCCAACTTTTAGAAATTATAGTCAAATTGGCTTCAGAATCCGCGACTTAACCGAAAAAGACGTCGATATCCGCACCCAACCCCGAACCCGGCCCTTCCAATGCGCCGCGGCCGTGCATGCCCTTGAAGATGAATCCGTCGAAGGCCACATTAAAGACCTCATTGCTTCTTATGAGCGTGATTTCACCATCGTCGAACACCGCTACGAATCTTTTGGATCAAGTGAAAACTATTCCAACATGGCATCAAACAGAGTCCAAATCGCTGAATCCCTCCCACGTCAATATTTTGAAACCGATATCGCCGAAACATCTGAATCAGTATCTAGTGGGCTTAGCAAAATTCCATTTCGAAGTATTAGCCAAGTTGGAGATCATGTAAGACACACCGACCCCCTAATTGCCTACAGTAACCCATTTCCAGCCAGATATAAAGCGCTCTTCAACAATTTCCGTTGAATCAGCCGGGTCCAGCGGCTCCAAGGACGATTCCCAATCCCAACAGCTCCACGCGAGTACACATGACCCAATAGTCCCGAATGTGACCCTCAGAATACCGCCGCCATTGGCTAATGAGGCAACAGTCAAACGAAACAATTTGAAAAGATCTAATTATCTCGTTAATTTGCTCCCTGTCGAAGCGGAGAGTGACGTCATCGAAAAACGGCCAAAGTTACCGACGCCGGCAGATTTGCCTGAACAGAGGCTTATTTTGCGGATTCTGAAGGTCTGTGAATCCGATTCGAGTCTATCGATGTCAACTTTAATGTTTTCAGTTTGCTCTCGACCCCCAAATCGAACCAATCTTCGCTTCAGTCGCCCTCTATGATGCTAATGAGCGACGAAAATTATCGGAAAACTTTTATTTCGACACTAATTCTGACGATTTGCTATCACTGGTCTGTGGCCATCTTGGAGTAGAAGATGAAGCCTCAAAATGTCAACAAGCGCTATTTTCGGTGAATGACATCCGACCTGGGGTGTTTCTGGTCTTCAAGTTTGAAAAGATCCTCCAAGGCATGGATATTGCGGAGGCCGTCGACCCATATTTGAAGGATGAACGCGCATTGAATCGTGAAAAGCTGGCGAACACCATCAAAGAAGCCTGTGAGCGTCTGGGTGGCTATCGGATGCCGCTTGGATGGGCTGCCATCGATCTTCACAGCGTTTTGCTCAATGCGACAACCCTTGATTCTGGAAATTCAGACGCCATGAGCAGAATCGACGAAGAACGACTTGAATCGGCTTCAATAGCTGAAGGCATGAGCTGTCATGGCGATGCCGAAAGCATCATAAGTGTCGATCGAATGTCGACCTTAACCACAGAGACCCTTCAACACGCCGTATCGACAGCGACAATTACGTCCACCATGGAGCCGATGACACCATCACATCGACGAAGAAACCTGTTCACATCGAGTTCGAGTTCCTTTGACAAAGCTGCAGCCTTGAATCCACCGAAATTAGAACCCTCAAAGTTGGAAGCCCTCACCCAGCCATTAACCGTCGCGATTTCAAGCTTCTACAAACAGGACGCTGATCGCCTATCCGACGAAGACTTGCTCAAAATTCTCGCCGAAGCGAGAAAGTCTAGTTCGTCGAAGCTAGGGCGGCTGAGGAGTGTGCCAATTGACTTCAAAATCGAGCTATCCTTATCAAAATTGTCAGAAATCCCGGCAAAGCTGTCCTCCGAGCTTCTCGAAATCACACCCTTCGTTCGGGAAGTCGGAGACCCACTATCAAAAGACATTGCCGCCTTTCCGAGGGTTAAGGAATTCATCGTGAACTCATTCTACCGTAATCTGATCTACGTCTACCCGAAATCCGTCAATTTTGCATCAAAAAGTGGCAATGCTCGAAACATCGCGGTAAAAGTCGAATTATTGGATTCAAATTCTGCCAAATTGAAAGCTATCTTCGGAAAATCGAGCACCCAGAATCGCCTTTCAAAAGTTTACAGCTCAGTTTTGTATCACAACAAGGCTCCGCAATTCCTCGACGAGTTCAAGCTTGAGCTCCCGCCAAATTTGAATGACGGACATCACATTCTCTTCACTTTTGTCCACATTTCGTGTAAACCCGGCAAACTCGGCGAAGTTGAAACCCCGATTGGTTGGACATGGCACCCGTTATACCGCAATGGTCAACTTCAAACCGGCGATTTCTGTCTACCGATATCCCAGGACCCATTACCACCGAGTATTTGCTACCTATCGCCCCTGGTGCCAGTCCCCAACATTCGATGGCTCGACGGACATAAGCCATTATTCCAAGTTTCGATCAATGCCCTATCCACCGTCCATCCACAGGACCCATTTTTGGCGAAATTCTTCACTTCCTTTGAAGCATTGAAAGCCGGCAAAGCTCCGCCACCAAATGAAGCTCAACTGGTCGATGTCGTCAAGGGTATTATCAAAGCGCCTCCGCAGCCTTTGGTTTCGTTTTTGTACGCCATTTTGGACAGGCTTCTCGCGTTGATCGGATCTCCGCCCTATTCGGAACGCCTTACAACTGTCTGTTTTGAAACGCTATGCCATCTGGTCAAAGTGTGCACCATGTTGCTGGATGGCAGTGTGGATCATCTCGGAAGGAGCCAATTGCTTGCCATGTACCTCCATTATCATCAGGTCACGACGAATGATGTCCTGAAAGGCGGCCCCGAAGGAAGTCCGACGAAAGCTGTGGTCGGTAAACCAGCGCCATTGGCAGACTTTGAAGCGGACCATCTAGATGCCAGTCGGAATCGAGATAGTTTGGACCTGTTGAGCGTGATCAAGAACTATGAGCGGAAAACGTCGTCTAAACTGTTGGCCAGCGTGGATGAAACTACCATCGAGGGCGATCGGAAGCTGATGCATGAAGAGATTGCAGCCTTTTTGCGACGCAGTCAAGGAACTGTGAAAGAGACGGCTTGCTCGTTTTCGTGGTTCTTTTTGGAGTTGATTGTGAGTTGATTTGATCTTTGATCGATAATTTATTGATTGGTGGACCGCTCCGTCAATAATTTATCGATTAGTTAGCCGGTCGGTCGATAGCATATTGATTGGTGATTCGGTCAATCGATAATTTATTGATTGGTATCCCGATCAATCGACGATAAGTGAACCGTCAATCGATACGTTATTGATTGATTGACCTGTCAATCGATGATAAGTGAACCGTCAAGCGATTCGTTATTGATTGATTGACCTATCAATCGACGATAAGTGAATCATTAATCAATACTTTATTGATTGGTGGACCAATCAATCGATAATTTATTGATCGATTCATTGATTGCCGCAGTTTAATACATTCTACTTATCCTTCCCTGTTTTCAGCTCAAATCTATGTCCGAATACCTCGGCGCATGCAACCGCTTCTACCTCCCACGCAAACTTCGCTTCCGAGATTCCTTCCTCGCCGATGTCCATCAACTCTCGGCCCTCCTAACTTCCGATATCATCGACAAACTTGCCAAAGACCCCCGCCAAGCCCGATCTGCCAATGCCAGCCTGGCATTTTTCCTCCGAGATGCGCTTTCCCTCGTTGATCGTACTTTCATATTGGGTCTCGTCCGTGAATATCTTGTCGCCATCGCTCAGAAAGTCGCTGCCATCGCCTCCGAGAACCACATGACACAACTCATCGGGCTTCGAATCAGCTTCCTGCGCATCGTCTGTTCCCATGAACACTTTGCCCTGCTCAATTTGCCGTTTGAAGTTGCTTCATCCGGCGGGTATCAATCCCCCTTCAAAGCGAGCAACATTGGCGCCACAGTGCCACCGCCAGCAAGTCCGGAAGGGTCCGGAAGTGCACTCGATGGATCGCTAAGCCCATCAAGTCTGCTCGAATTGACACCAAGTTATCGAAGCAAACACTTTTTACTCGGCGTTGTACTCGGTGACCTGAATGCAGTCCTCCAGTCAGCGAATACAGTAGCCCAGGGCCAGACAATCGCCCTTTTGCGAACGCTGATTGCAGCCCATGAAGCTGATCCCCGTTTATCAGATTCTGCTTTGAAAAACAGGGTAGCATCGCTGTATTTGCCGTTGATCGGGATTCTGATGGATGCCCGAATGTCGCTACACGATCCCTATGGCAATAGTACACTATTTGAGCCAATGAAAAAGAAGTCAAAGCACGGTCCTGGAGTCAATCCAAAGGTGGCATTGGCTATCAGTGGTTTGGCAGGAGCTTCAAGCCTATCGGGACGCGACTCGAGCTCACCGAGGCGGAATTTGTCGTTGTTAACGAAAGAATTGACCCAACAATTGCTGGCAGCTTTCTTATGGACAATTCGGAACATCGATAATGACACCCTGAAGCATTGGATGCGTGAATTGTCGCCCCATAGAGTGAATCAGTTTGTCGATCTCCTTCAACTCTGTGTTTCGTGCTTTGAACATGAGCCTGGACGGGTGGCACCGATCTCGGCTTCATCGAGTGCCGTAATCGATGCAGGAGCAGCAATGGATTGCACTGATGATGGAGTCGTCTTCACTGCTGGGAATAGGAAGACTTCTGATGCCGGAAGTGTGGCCAGTTTTGAAGACAGGGTCCGATGGAGGTTAGAGGATTCTGGCATGACTGTTTCGAATAAACGAAGTGAGTTTTCATTGAAATAGAGCATCGTTTTGATTGAAAAAGCGTTTTTAGAGCTCACAACAATCACCAATCTCGTCGAAGCCGACACCGTCATGGAACGCACACTGTCCACAGAAGTCAGCGTCACCGTCCTCGAAACGACGGAAACCTTGCTTCGAGTGCTTGCAATGCCGGCATCTGACCATCTGCACTACCTTCGGCCCGTGTTGGTCAGATTACTCATGCACATGCTTGCCTGTCATCAGTCAGTGACAGCTTTGGAAGCCGTTTTCACCGCCCAGAGGGCCTTTGTCAGTGAACACGCCGGCTTAGTTTTCGAAGAACGTCCTGAAATCTGTGCCGAGCTATGCCTCCAACTACTTCGACATCTCAGCTCCAGATTGCCTGCCGTCCGATCAAATGCTGCCGCCAGCCTCTATCTATTGATGCGGTCATCCTTCGAAGCATCGACCAGCTTCGCCAGAGTCAAAATGCAAATCACAATGTCTCTTTCCACCCTCGTTTCCAATGCGGCTTCTTATGGATTCACATTGTCTGAAAGCAATCTCCGAAGGTCGCTAAAAACACTTCTAATCTACTTGGAATCTGATGCGTCTTCGCCGGAGCTCATCCAAACAACTTTCGCCACACAGGTCAAGGATTTGGTCTTCAATCTGCACATGATTCTGACGGACACGGTCAAAATGAAAAACGTTTCAAACGATTTTGAAATGTTAATCGATTTAATGTTCAGAATCGCCAAAGGCTACCAAACAAACCCAGATTTGAGGCTGACATGGCTGATTAACATCGCTAATAAGCATGCGGAAAGGGAAAACTATGCCGAAGCTGGACAATGCATCCTACATTGCGCCGCTCTTGTCGCCGAGTACCTTCGAATGCGGTCTTTCGGCGAACTTCCACTTCCATCCGGCGCTGTTGAATTCGAAGACCTGAGCGAAAACATTTTGGAAGAATCAGCCACCAGTGATGACGTCATTTCGCCGGATAGTGAAGGAATCTGTGAAAGTGCGCATTTCACGCCGGAAGGATTCGTCCATCTGATCGAGAAGGCGGTGAATTTCTTTGAAAAGGCCCAATTCTACGAACTTCTGCCGAATCTGTACCGACACATCATGCCATTATTCGAGGTTAAGAGTGACTTCACAAGGCAGGCTGCCATCCATCAGTATTTATCAGAACAGCTGAAGAGAATCGACCCGCCAGTTACTGCCGTTCTCGATATCAGTGACGCATTTCCGACGCCATTGCCCGGTGCTGATAAACGCTGCTTCGGAACATATTTCCGCGTCGGATTCTATGGCTACCGTTTCGGAGACCTCAATGGTGAAGAATTTGTCTACAAAGAGCCTGCCATCACGAAGCTCCATGAAATCTCCCACAGATTGGAAGCCTTCTATGTCGAGCGTCTTGGTCGAACCATTGTCGAAGTCATCAAAGATTCCAACGATGTCGACCCACGGAAACTGAACCCCGAAAAAGCGTATCTTCAAATAACCTACGTTGAGCCGCATCTGGAAACATGGGAACGCCGCCGTCGAGGAACCCATCTTCAATGCAATTACAAGATTCGGAGATTCGTGTTCGCGACGCCTTTTACAAAAGACGGAAAAGCACATGGCGATCTTAAGGACCAATTCAAAAGAAGAACAGTACTCACAGTTCAACAAAGCTTCCCGTATCTGAAGACCAGATTAAGGGTGGTCGGACGGGATCAGGTCGTTTTGTCACCCATTGAAGTCGCTATCGAAGATATTCAAAAGAAGACCCGTGAATTGACGGCTGCAACTGTGGCCCGCCCGGCCGATGCGAAGATGCTTCAAATGGTGTTGCAAGGATGTATTGGGACAACGGTCAACTTGGGACCGGTTCAGGTTCGTTTTTTTGGAAGTTGACGGTTTTTATATGGAAGATGGCATTTTGGCTTTGGTCACGCTTTGCCAAAAACAGTATTTTTGAAAAAAATAATTTGGCATCCGTCACACTTTGCCAATAACTAACTTTTCGCAAAAATTAACTTTTCACCTGATTTTCACGCTTTTCTATCGCTCTCTGTGCTTTTTTGACCCGAATTCAATCAAACTAATACCACTCAATTCGATGATAATGATTTTTTGCCCTTTTAGATCGCCCGCGTGTTCCTGTCTCACGTCACGCTCAACGAAAAAGGCAAACCTTACGATAAGCTGCAGAACAAGCTCCGCCTATGCTTCAAAGACTTTCTCAAGAAATGCGCCGATGCCTTAGCCAAGAATTCTGAACTCATTGGCCCTGATCAAGCGGATTACCAACGCGAGCTTCAACGCAACTATGCCGATGTATCGGCGCAGCTGGCCCAAATCACGGGAGCCGCGCCCCGAACACCGTTTGCACAGTTACAGCTCCACACCGCGGATGCCATTGCCGTCGCCGCTGATTTGGGTCCTATTACGGCTGTTTAATTGTTTAATGAGGATGGTAATACCTGTAAATTTGTATTATTACGCAACAACATTCGATCACTACCAAAAATAACAGTATTTGTGCTTTAAACTTTAACTTAACTTTAATCTTTGCCAGTGTAGACAAATAAATAGAATTGACACAAAGTGAGTGAAACAATGATCAAAAAAGACATGGGCGGGCTTGTTTTTGCACAGATATGGAATCGCTGTTTGTACAGTTAGACCCGGTTAGCCTCGATTTGGTCCCATTGCTACGATATGGGCGGCTCAACGTGTCGTCATATGTCGCATTAGCATAATCGACGGTGGCCATCTGAAATGATTTATAAAGACCACCCAAGGGAAACGCTTCAGGGATCACACAGTTTTGTGTTCTTTGTCTGATAAGTGATAGAGGTTTACGCTTCAATGACGCCGAAAATGAATCCGGATCATGAGCATCGGGACAGAAAGCCGTCGGACGACTCCATTTCAATTGCCACGATTGAATCTTCAATGTCATCGGATTCATCCACCACCGATAATACTTCGCCATCGGCATCTTCGCGGAATTCCCTGAGCTCCAGAGAGCAGACAACCGATTGGACATCAATCTACGTTGCTACGAGCGTTGGATTCGTCGGAGCAGTACAGTATTCACTGTATTTTGCTTCTTTGTGGCCGTATTTGCAGACTGTAATCACCAAAATTGCATTCAAAGATGACAATGCAAGTGTTTCAGATCGACCCCACAGCAAGTGAAAACTTTTTCGGCCTCATCATAGCCACCTATAGCCTGGCCCAAATGTTCGCGTCTCCCATTGTTGGCACTTGGAGCAACAAGATTCGGAGTAGCGTTCCGCCACTTCAAATGGGCTTGGTTTTGATGATCGTCGGCAATATGATTTACTTCTTTGCCCCTGTTTTGCCGCTTCCAATGACGAAGAAATATGTTCTTCTGATTGCAAGGGCTATCGGTGGCTTTGGTTCAGGTACATAGATTTCATTTAAATGCAATTCCAACCTTCGAAATCGCAATTGCAGCAAACGTAAGCCTTCTGAAAGCATACGCCTCCACAGCCTCGACTGGTGGAGACCGTTCGAAGGCGATTGCCTACGTTACTGGTGGAATCGCCATGGGATTGACCATGGGCCCCGCATTTCAACTGTTTTTCACGCCTCTGGGTACTAGCGGGATTTTCATCGCTACAAATGTTGTTATCAACACTTACACAGCACCGGCATTAGCTGGAATTGCTATGAATGTATTTGGAATGGTTTTGGTGAAGAAATACTTTGTTGAAAAGCATATTGGAGTTCCTCATAAGAAAGATATGGTAGGTTTATACGACATTGAGCACGTTTCAGAGCGCTGTTTTTAGGAAAAGTACGGTAAACTTCCTCCATATGACAGAGTTGCAATCTCTGTCTGCTACGTGACGAGATTTTGCCAGATGTTTATTGTGACAAACTTGGAATCGTGAGTGTTTTGAAGACTTTGGGTTTAAAGCGAATCAAGAATAGGGAAAATCTAAAAAAGTGATGACAAGGGTGACATGAACGATCATAAGCATGATTTCGAAAGCCAGAGCAAGTTGAAAAATTATGCAAATGACTTTCCAAAAGTTACAGTAATCTTTTTCGAGGATGTAAACAAACAATTTTCGTGTCACTGTTCATCGGACAAAGGTCGCTCGCTCCTCGGACCCACCAAACAGTCACAGGATTAGCACTAATGACACGTTGAACCATGAACCCATCCACGGAAATCATGCATCAGTAAGACTGACGTCAATGCAAACTGATTATCATAAAACGATGCAATAATCAGCACAGTTTCGATATACGAAACGCATTATCATAGCTGTGTGGTCTGATCAGATTGGTTTTAACCCTGTTTCACAAACAACCAGGGCCGTATGCAGACCAAAATTGTATAGGGGGGTGATGGTAAGGGGGGACCAAAGGGTG